>AYEL01079140.1:0-17474 GCA_000484575.1 Olivierus martensii
TATATAGTACTAATTAGATAAGTAAAATCATCAGATAGAATGTACTGAAATAATTCCGAAAGTTATAACATTTGTGACTAATTTTATATAACTTACTCTATTCCAACGGTACTTAATCTTTTAACAAATGCGCACCATTAGTGGTACGCGTACTACAGATTGAGAACCGCTGTTCTATTCCATTAAATTCTAAAAGTAGAATTATAATCGCATTTAATTTCATGTCGTTAATAAATTGTAACTGGAAAGAAGTGAAAATTGAAATTATTAACATCATTTTATAATTATTTTCATTTATTAATATTTTATTAACTTTTACAGCACTAAGTCCAGTTTTCAATCACCTAAGAATATCCCTTTATGGACTCACCACCATCAGAGCAACAAAAACCGAAAAACATTTCGAAATGGCTTTCGATAAATACCAGAATAAGCATACTTCCTGTAAATTTCTCTATATTTGTTTAGTCCGATGGAATGTTGAAAAAGTATTTTTTGCTTGCATCTTAAACCTCATTGTAACTATTGTCGTACTGTTTTTCGTATCTTCCAGTAAGTACTTTATTTTTTATTTATTGCTTAATATAATATTAATTTTCAATTTATTTAAAATTTAGCTATCAATGGCAGTCAATGTGGCCTTTCTATTTCTTATGCCTTAACGATATTTAGGACTCTGGTATCAATTTTATATTATGCTGTTGATGTGGAAAGTCAGGTAATTTTACATATGTTTTCGATTGTATGTTTGTTTGTGTCGAGTGTAAACTTAAACAGTAGAGATAGTATCGCAGTACTTGGATAAATTTTTCCTGTTGATTTGATTCAATTTCTTTGTCTAATCAATATTTCTTTTCCAAATAAAACTCAAGAAAAATATCGGGATAATCCAATAGTTTACAAACTTTAAAAAAGAGTTAAAAGATGGCACTATTTGTTTTTTTACATATATTACAATCCCTTTCCAATCCGGGAGTAATCTCCCTGATTGGAAAGGGATTGTAATAATATGGGTATCGGTATAACAAATGTAATAATATGGGTGTCAGTGTAGCACGAGGTTGGGGCGGGGCCAGTTCCAACCTCGGGCTACACCGACACCCATACAGGTGGCTTATGATGTATTCTGAGAGAGGATAAAAGGCCGCTCCTCTGCTCCACCTACGAGGATACCATACGTCTGCAAGAATAATCTCGCTTAATCTTTGTCTGCCACTTGGGTGCGGACTGGCCTGCCTCCTCCCTCTCGAGGGCATTCACCTCGACGTGGGGAGAGGGTTTACGGGCTGTCACTATGCCTGTATCTGGTGGATCCGGGCAGATACGTCCATAAGACAAAGAGAAAAACTAAGAGGTTGCCAAATGTTAGGCGATACTCTGGCGAAGACGACCCCACAACTCCGTCGGGCGTGTGCAGACGTTGGTGTGTCCTCGGCGAGTCGAAAGGGAGTGGTTCACCTGAGTAGACTAGCCATGGGAAGTCCTAGCTGGAAAATTCGCCTGGATCTTCGTTGACTTTCTATAGAGAGATCCAGCAGCAATTCAACTGGTCGGCCTGAGAGAGGCCCACGCCCCGGCCCCCAGTTTGCTGCCGCTAGTGAAGAAATTCCTATAGGGTCGGTAGAGCATGTCTGCAGCGATCCCTCCCTGATGGATGCTCTGTAGTTCGGACAAATAAAAGCGGACAACAGGCCGAAAGGACGGAAAAGTCCAAACCTTTCTTACTGAGAGCAAACAAAGAGGCTGAACGTTTTTGCTACTGATTATCCATAACGGGAGATCACGTTTGCCAGGCAAAACTGCGCTTAGCTAAAACATCAAAACACCAAAACAGCTAAAACAGCAAAAACGCAAATCACTTACCTATAACAGGGAAATTTCAGTAACACATCGCGTCCTCAGTTAGGTGATTTAGTGTATTTTTTGTGGAATATTAAAGTTTTATAATTTTTCAAGACATTGACCAGTATTAATATTTCCAAAATCATTTAAATAGTCAGACAGGTGGTCAGGCGAGTCCTCACCCCTAGTTGCAGTCTATGATTAAGCCGAGATTATTCTCGCAGACGTAAGTACCCTGTAGTACCCTCGTAGGTGGAGCAGGGGAAAAGCCTAAGTACCCTGTAGTACCCTCGTAGGTGGAGCAGGGGAAAAGCTTTGGCTAAAGTCTCAGAATAGACATGAGCTTGCCACCTCTTGGTCCACGATGCGAACGAAATACGTATATGGTGGACTCGCTCAGGTTTTTTATCAGGCCTAGGGGTAAGACCGCCGCATTCCTATCTCGTGCACTGTGTCGCCGAAAGACCTTTAAATTGCCGAGAATCGCCTCCATCCCCTAAGAGATCGAAAACACAAAGAGGCTGATTTGCTACTGTGTGTTCGAAGAACTCCGTGCTCAGATGGTGTCGGACGAATAAACGCGGACAACAGGCCGAAAGGACGGAAAAGTCCGAATCTTTCCTTAAAGAGAGCGAACAAAGAGGCTGAACGGATTTGCTACTGATTATCCATTACGGGAGATACATTTGCCAGGCAAAACTGCACTTAGCTAAAACAGCAAAACACCAAAACAGCTAAAAGAGCAAAACCGCAAAACACTTAGCTAAAACAGGGAAATTTCAGTAACACATCTCGTCTTCAATTAGGTCATTTAGTGTATTTTTTTGTTGAATATAAAAGTTTTATAATTTTTCAAGACATTGAAAAGTATTAATATTTCCAAAATCATTTAAATAATAAAGGATAGTTTGTTATTTTAAAATATAGAATTTTCCAAGACATTGACCAGTATTAATATTTCCAAAATCATTTAAATAATAAAGGATATTTTCTTATTTTAAAATATAGAACTATATTGAATAATAATATTACTTAGTAATCTGTTATCAATATAGAACTATATTGAATAATAATATTACGTAGTAATCTGTTTCCCACTTTGATTTCTAGTAGCCATCTTGTTTTTCTTAAGACGTTTGATCGTACTACGTGGATCGAAGTTAGCGCTGGTTATTTATAAAAGGTATTGTAGTGTAGATTGGTTTTTATGGGCCATATCTTCCATGTAAACAAGAAGAAGAAAAAGAAGTTTGGAATTTATAATATTATACAACATATTTCCTGTCATACCTTCTATGTAGACAAGAAGAAGAAAAAGAAGTTTGGAATTTATAATATTATACAACATATTTCCTGCTGTGAGAGAGAACTCAATCGTTTAGGCTTAATAAACGTACTGTATATTAGATTTTTAAATGTTTTCATTATTATTAATTAATATCGCTAACATATTTCATATCTTAAATGTAAACAAGAAGAAGAAAAAGAAGTTTGGAATTTATAATATTATACAACATATTTCCTGCTGTGAGAGAGAACAAATTCGTTTAGGCTTAATAAAGGTACTGTATATTAGATTTTTAAATGTTTTCATTATTATTAATTAATATCACTAACATATTTTTTGATATATCACTTCAGTTTGTACAAGTATAATTTTTCATTAAAATTATATTAATATATTATACGTTATTTTCTATAGCTTGAAAATAGAATATTATTATATGAACACACAGGTTTCATTAATGTTTAACAATTCGGAATGAAAATTGCTAGCAAATTTGTATTATAAATATTTCGAACGTATAAAGTCTAAAATATGATTAAAAATCAACTTTTTATTTTTAAAAATATATTAACTTCTTAAAATCGGCAATAAATCGAAAAGGTAGTATTCACAATAACAATTATACAGGAAGTACAGCTATTTTTGTGATGTCATATCCTGACTTCTTTTATTGGCTTTGTTGATGACGTTTAACTGTTAATAGCGCCATCTTAGTTACGTTATGTTCTAAGCAATGTGAGTGGTTCTTTATATAACTACGTCATTTTGAAAAGTTACCTTTGAAAGTATAGGAAGTGTCCTATCTGTATCAGTAATCTGTGTTATCAGTATTTCAAAAAATAATCGATCTCTGAGATTGGTAAATAAATAAGTGGTGCAGCAATGATCCGAAGATAGGAAAATTGACTTGACACTTAGATATTGAATAAAAATAATAATGTATATTTATTTAAACTGCATAAAAAATGAAACATAATGCAACAAAAGAATAAATATAATATAAATTTAAATAAAATAATAGATTTATACGATTTATTATACATACAGAATAACAATGGCATCAAAAATTTCAATAAGACTTTACAAATTTTCCTAAACAGAGGAATGATATATTCTTCCTGGTTTGTGTGGTCTTATCTCAGAGAGAAAGATATTTACATTTTTTTTCTTGTAAAACTTCCTATATTAAATTTTCCAGCATATCTCTTTAGTTAATATTTGTTCATAAATTTAGCTAGTATTTTTTTAAATATAGCGTCATAAGGCAAATGCCATCATCATCCTGAAATAAGAATTCATGTTTTTCTGTTACATTTTTGGAACTTATTAGAACGTCAAAAGATCATTTAGCCTTACATTACGGACTATCGTTTGGCCACACATCTACAGCTGTCCACTATCCTTACACCTCCAGAACAGTTCTTAATCTACATGACATGTGCTGGTCCTTAAAATAACAGCCATGATTATATGTTTTGAAATCAGATCCCAGTAGATCACACCTCCAGAATAGTTCTTAATCTACATGATATGTGCTGGTCCTTAAAATAATAGTCATTATTATATGTTTTGAAATCAGATCCCAGTAGATCTGTGGAGGCCGCGGCTATACGGGACCAGGGGGCCTATTCTGAACAGTGAAATCAGCTTACGACATTCGACTTACATTGCATGATGGGATAAAGGAAGGCCGCATATATAAGGGACCAGTATCGATATGACAGGCGTTTGATCTAGAGCGGTAAATGGCGCGTTATAGGTAAGGATGAGTAAGGAGTGGATTCAACAACAGTGACGAGACTACGTTGAATTAAAATTCAACAGCTTCTTTATTTAGAGAGAATTGTACATAATGACTTTTACAATCATTGCGCACAACAGAAAGAGAGATACCTGTATTGTTTAGATCCTCGTAACTACCACACACAATTTATGAACTTCTGGAGGAGTTGACAGATGTTCACTTATAATAGTCTCTAGTCCAAATTCACAGTGGTTAGTCCAGGTTATGTGATTCAGCACTGACGATACAGGTTCACTTCCTGATGATTTTGAAGAATTTAAAATAGACAGATCAGCATTTATCCACATTAATTGTATGGACACTTGTGTTTGGCAATCGCTGTCGCACAATCAATGGTAGTTGTGAAAGCAAGTAGGAGACGTTTCGAGACGGGAAGGAGCAGATGTGTCAGACCAAAGATTGTTGTATTCCTTTCTGATGGACGAACCGGAGAACAATTGCGTCGGTCCCCGGGCGAAGTTAGCTCTTAAATCACGTGACCTTTTTGTTCAACTTTTTCCCGGGATGGGGAAGATGATGTTTAATTCTCGAACATTCGTCGAGATGGGTGTCGAATTCGCGACTATTCGTCGAATACCTGAGATAAACATTCTCAGCAATTTATTGATATGAGGGAGACGAGAGTTCACCTGATGATCGAAATACAACGCGCTTTGTCGCCATCGATTCGATATGTTTATTTTGACATGTTTTTTTCTCCCTCGTTCGAATTCCTTTCTATCTCTTGTTTCTATTAATTTGTCTTAATCATGACCGAAAAAAATCGAGGTGGAGAGTAACAAGGTACAGACGTCCCACGATCGATCTCCCACCTTTGTTGGAATTTTTCCCGACTCTGTCTCCGTTCGGGGGGCAACTCGTGACCCCCACATTACTCCCAACTTTCCAAAATGATCTATCATTGAAATGATAGATTCATTTTACAAAAAACAAAAATTTTTCAATTCTCCCGACATTCAAACTACTCTATGAAAATAAAACTCCCTATTCAATTTACATATTTTTCTAATTCTGACAACTAAATATTGATTTGTCAATTAAATAATTCTTTAAAATTACAATTTTTCACAGAAACGTAAAACAATTCTTAAAATTCAAAATTTCAAAATATAAATTAACATGTTTGTGTTCTTAAGTGTGCTCGAATATCTCTCTCCCTTTTATTTTAAAAGTCTCTCTAATTCCAGATACACGTTTATAATATTTGAGACTGATACATTACCGAATGTTTTAGTTAAGTTTATATAATAAAGATCACACGATACATATTATAGATATAAAAGTACATAATATATAAAGTTCCACCATTACAGAATATAAATTGTCAAAATGAATAATAATTCTACGAATATTTCTATGTATTGGTGCTGGAGGGAGTTAGAAATACGTCAGTTCTACGCTTTTGGTGACAACTTCCGGTATCTCCTCCGCAGTTTGTTAATGCAGTTAAACAATACAACTCTACTTTTTCCGGTGGTGTGTGTCAAGGTCGTTGCCCTAGCAACTATGTCTATTAGTTGGAGTGGGACTATTAATAAATTTCGTAAACAGCATTGCTTTAAATTAGAAGTACAGTTATTGTAATATTCATGCATAAATCAGACATATAAAATTTTCTTTCTGTCAATCTTCATTTTTTTTTGTTTTTGGATTGACCTAATTTGTATCCATTTTTGTCTCATTTTTATTTTATTTTATTAACTCCTTATTTCTTATCTCATTAAATTAATATTTTATTTCTCATTTCAACATGATGTATATTTTTGATTTCTCGTGTACGAGCTTGTGTAGCACACACTTTGCATTGTTTCAGCGCGTCGGCTTCTTATAGCGCATGCCTGCTCGTGCATTGTCTATGCCAAGTACTTGTTCTCTAATTTCCTTTTTTTTTTAATTTGTTTAAATTATACTTAATTTATATTATTTCTCTATCTCTTTTTCTTATTTTATTATTTTCCTTATTTTATTTCTTAATAATTTCGATTTCTATATAGTTCCGTTTAACACCAGTGTGGGTCTGGTGGAGAGACATTGGCCTTACTGAGCCTTTACTTAAGTCTCTACCTTAATTTGCCTTTTAATCGCCTTTTACGACACGCAGGTTCACGGCAGTTGAATTCTATTTCCACAGACCTGCAGGGGTTTTATTGACCCTCTTGGCTTAAAATAATCAGATTATTATTTGGTAGTATCGCCCGCTACACCAGACGAAGACGGATTCAATGAATGGCCTTCCTCCTTCTCGCCTTGATTTCTAGCCATTTGTCTAACTGTTATATTATACAAAAATGGAGTCTATTTAAAATAAAATCATGTCCGTAACAATTATTTAGTTAGATTTTTTATTATTATATATTTTAGAGCGTGCTGGAGTAGGGAGATTCCCTATCTTTTCAGGGTTAGCTTCTGAACTACTCACGGCATAATTTTGATGAATCTGCGGTTGAGAGCTCGGTTCTTCGTTTGACCTGGGCTCTGGCCTTATTGGAGAAAATAATTCGTATCCATGTTCGATAACCTGTTCGGGAGTTCTGTCAGGCGAGGAATCGGGTCGCACTGGACTTGACTCTGCCCACCGGTAGCAGATTTTGATCGGTTTGTCTGAACTAGTACTTTTCGTTTCGTTTTAGCGTTCACTATTACTTTAGCTACCGTTGCTATCTGTGATCGTGTAGCCTTGTCTTGATCTAAGTGTATGGAATTCGTCTTTGCATGTGAATTGCTAGACTGGGAACCCAATCGCTTCTTGGTATGGTTCCGTCTACACTTGTTTCTAATTCGGGTGGCGGTTGGTTACACATTTTGCCCTTAAATATGACTTGTGTACGGTCGGCTAAAGTAATTCTTGAGTCGTGCAATGAGATAACTAAATGTTGATCAGAAATTTTATCGGGGCCTAAAATACCATCGTTTGCGCGGATATATGTGGATCGACCACATAACAAGCATGTCTGAATTGAAGTGGATCTATTTGGAATGTGAATATGTACCTACCATGTTTTTATTGGATGTCCCGTAACTCTTCGGAATTCCTGAGGCCGATTGCGTCGTGAGAATTTAAATTCGCCCAGAGAGTCTACAAATGTTTTTGACAATAAAGTGACTTTAGCTCCGGTTTCGATGGTTAAATTATTTAATCGCCCGTTAATCAGACATTTCAAGCATGCATCCGCATCTATGGACGATTTTGTTTCATGCAAATTCTTTATTTGATTAACATTTCCGTTTTTATTATGATTGCATTGTGGTAGTCTTTCCCTTACTGATGCTATAGTGTACAGCGGTTTCGGCTTTTGGTTTAATGCTTTAATAGATTGATTATAGGCGGTCTTATCTCCTTCCTGTCGAGATGTCCTCTTTCGTCTTCGACGGCGCGTTTTGCCCAGTAACTTTTGCTGAATATCAGGCGATTGCGGTAAGCCCCGACAGTGTTCGTCTACTTGTCGCTCGCTTAAATTCTGACGTGGCGAACTTTTTGCTATAGATCTTTCTCCATAATTTCGAGTCTCCTGATTGGCCCTATTATTAAATGGAGTTCTATATAGTGGCGATCTGTAATAATCCGGTTGTCTGACTCCCGATATATTATAATAATGCTGTGGTGGAGACGGTTCGTCATAATACGTACTTCTTTGATTCCTAGGCCGTAAGAAATTCGCTCGCTCTTCTAATATCGCTTCCAGCCTATTGAGTCTGTCATTAAGTTGCTTGATCATTGTTAGATTTTGCACTCTATTTAAATTTTGTTTGATGGTGCCTGGATCAATGGTGGCGGGACTTGTCTCGCAAATCTCTCCTATTTTTCCCACATAGGGACGGGATTTTGCCAGTGCTTGTTCGATGAATTCTTCGAGCGAGGCGACCAACAAAGCCTCTTCAAAGGTCTTCGGATCCTGGGACATGACAGCTCGCTTAATTCTATCATTTTTCTCATTGATAAATTGTACATGGAGTTTCTCGTCCTGTTCTTCTCTTTGAATTCGTTCGATTACCTTTTTTTCTCCATCGCTATTGCTGGATACGTCTACCAGTGTCTCCTCTGCTAGAGACTGTAGCCTAACCGCATATGTCTGTACGTCTTCACCTCTCTGTTGGACGCAAGTGTGGAATTTTTGTAGCCTGATCGTGTACGGCACCTTCGCAAATCTCTTCAACATCTGCCCTTTAAAATCCTTATAATTTGTTATATCTTTCATTTTAAAATCTCGCCAAGCATACTTTCTAGCGATCCCTACTAACTTACATTTAGCGATCCCTAATTTCTGTCTATCTGATCATTGTGCCATAGTGGTGATTTCTTCTATTGTATGAAAATAGTCCGTAATTCGCTGAGTCGTTTCCCTTTCGAAATTGGGGATCATTCCGGCGAAAGCAGTTAGTGACCCGGTCGAAGCCATCTCCACTCTCGCAGCTGAATCCTCCTCGTTAGTCATCTAGAAGTTACAATTATAGTTGATCCGCAAATTCGACCACTTAACGTTCTTTCACCTCTTGCCCTACTAAATGTGGACTTCTACATATCCCGATGCTAACACAAATGTGGAGGCCGCGGCTATACGGGACCAGTGTCGATATCACAGGCGTTTGGCCTAGAGCGGTAAATGGCGCGTTACAGGTAAGGATGAGTAACGAGTGGATTCAACAACGGAGACGAGACTACGTTGAATTAAAATTCAACAGCTTCTTTATTTAGAGAGACTTGTACATAATGACTTTTATAATCGTTGTGCACAAAAGAAAGCAAGATACCTGTATTGTTTAGATCCTCGTTAACTACCACACACAATTTATGAACTTCTCGAGGAGTTGACAGATGTTCACTTATAATAGTCTCTAGTCCATATTCACAGTCTTTAGTCTAGGTTATGTGATTCAACACTGACGATACAGGTTCACTTCCTGACGATTTTGAAGAACTTAAAATAGACAGATCAGCATTTATCCACACTAATTCTATGGACACTTGTGTTCGGCAATCGCTGTCGCACAATCGATGGTAGTTGCGAAAGCAAGTAGGAGACGTTACGAGACGGGAAGGAGCAGATGTATCGGACCAAATATTTTTGTATCCTTTGCGACGGACGAACCAGAGAACAATTGCGTTGGTCCCCGGGCGAAGTTAGCTGTTAAATCCCGTGACCTTTTCGTTCACCATTTTTCCTTGGATGGAAAAGATGACGTTTATTTCTCGAACATTCGTCGAGATGGGTGTCGAATTCCCAACTATTCGTCGGATACCTGAGATAAACATTCTCAGCAATTTATTCATATGATGGAGACAAGAGTTCACCTGATGATCGAAATACAATGCGCTGTGTCGCCATCGATTCGATATGTTTATTTTGACAGGTGTTTTTCTCCCTCGTTCGAATTCCTTTCTATCTCTTGTTTCTATTAATTTGTCTTAATCATGACCGAAAAAAATCGAGGTGGAGAGTAACAAGGTACAGACGTCCCACGCTCGATCTCCCACCTTTGTTGGAATTTTTCCCGACTCTGTCTCCGTCCGGGGGGCAACTCGTGACCCCCCACAGATCTCGAAATTTCGTTTTATTATTACATGTCAGGTTTATCCATTTTAAACCTATGTTAGATGATCTTTTTCTCGTTTTAAATTTATTTTAACGCTATATCTGTAACGTAGTTTAACAGGATTTATTCAAAATTCAAGGATTTTCATTTACGAAATTCATCTCAATTATAAACTTCAGTATAAATACACACAATATCATTTCTATTCTTTGCAATCACCGGGATCATTTGTATTAAGATTGAGACAGAACATATTTAAATGCAGTACTCTATCTATTTTTTAATATTAGTAAAGAATAAATTAGCATAAATTAGAAATAATAAAATAGACAGATTAGCATTTATCCACACTAATTCTATGGACACTTGTGTTCGGCAATCGCTGTCGCACAATCGATGGTAGTTGCGAAAGCAAGTAGGAGAGTTACGAGACGGGAAGGAGCAGATGTGTCGGACCTAAGATTTTTGTATCCTTTGCGACGGACGAACCGGAGAACAATTACGTCGGTCCCCGGGCGAAGTTAGCTCTTAAATCCCGTGACCTTTTTGTTCACCTTTTTCCCGGAATGGGGAAGATGATGTTTATTTCTCGAACATTCGTCGAGATGGGTGTCGAATTCGTGACTATCCGTCGAATACCTGAGATAAACATTCTCAGCAATTTATTGATATGAAGGAGACAAGAGTTCACCCGACGATCGAAATACAACTTGCTGTGTCGCCATCGATTCGATATGTTTATTTTGACAGGTGTTTTTACCCTCGTTCGAATTCCTTTCTATCTCTTGTTTCTATTAATTTGTCTTAATCGCGACCGAGAGTGTTTATTTTGACAGGTGTTTTTTCCCTCGTTCGAATTCCTTTCTATCTCTTGTTTCTATTAATTTGTCTTAATCATGACCGAAAAAAATCGAGGTGGAGAGTAACAAGGTACAGACGTCCCACGCTCAATCTCCCACCTTCCTCGAAATTTTTCCCGACTCCGTCTCCGTTCGGGGGGCAACTCGTGACCCCCACAGATCTCGAAATTTCATTTTATTATTACATGTCCGTTTTGTATATATGTCAGGTTAATCCATTTTAAACCTATGTTAGATGATCTTTTTCTCGTTTCAAATTTATTTTAACGCTATATCTGTAACGTGGTTTAACAGGATTTATTCAAAACTCAAGCCACTGATCTCGAAATTTCGTTTTATTATTACATGTCAGTTTTGTATATATGTCAGAGTTATCCATTTTAAACCTATGTTAGATGATCTTTTTCTCGTTTTAAATTTATTTTAACGCTATATCTATAACGTGGTTTAACAGGATTTATTTAAAACTCAAGGATTTTCATTTACGAAATTCATCTCAATTATAAACTTCAGTATAAATACACACAACACGAAATTTCGATTTATTATTACATGTCAGTTTTCTATACATGTCAGGTTTATCCATTTTAAACCTATGTTAGATGATCTTTTTCTCGTTTTAAATTTATTTTAACGCTATATCTATAACGTGGTTTAACAGGATTTATTCAAATCTCAAGGATTTTCATTTACGAAATTCATCTCAACTATAAATTTCAGTATAAATACACACAATATCATTTCTATTCTATGGAATCACCGGGAGGATTTGTATTAAGATTGAGGCAAAACATATTTAAATGCACTACTCTATCTATTTTTTAATATTAGTAAAGAATAAATTAGCATAAATTAGAAATAATAAACTATCTATTAAATGTACTTTATTTGGAGTCGAAATTATTAATCATATTAAATAAGAATAGCAAGTAGTGTTTTAGTAAAGGCTATATCTTTAAGAAAAAAATTGTTATAAAAATATTTTTCTTTTCAGTATTATATCTAATTTTTAATATTAGTAAAGAATAAATTAGCATAAATTACAAATAATAACTATCTATTAAATGTACTTTATTTGGAGTCGAAATTATTAATCATATTAAATAAGAAAAGCAAATAGTGTTTTAGTAAAGACTATATGTCTAAGAAAAAAATTGTTATAAAAATATTTTCTTTATGTTATTTATTTATGTTTAGATGTTTCGACAATTATGTGTAATTTATATTTCACACAAATATTTTATTTTATTTTATAATACTGCATATAAAAATATGAATATTATATGTTTAGATGTTTCCGCAATTATGTGTAATTTGTATTTCACACAAATATTTTATTTTATATTATAATACTGCATATAAAAATATGAATATAAATTATTGTGCTAATTTAAATAATTTGTTAAAATATTATTTATTTTTTTTTTTTGCATATTTTACGTCCCCTTTCCAATCAGGGAGATTACTAAGGGGATAAATTTATAAAAATATTTTAAATTTATTTATAATTTATATATTTATTAGTTAACATCAGTTGAACGTATACTGGATTATAGCCAACTGTCATCAGAAGCAGCAAACGTATCACCTCCTGACCAACGTCCACC
Source organism: Olivierus martensii (assembly GCA_000484575.1). NCBI lineage: Eukaryota > Metazoa > Arthropoda > Arachnida > Scorpiones > Buthidae > Olivierus > Olivierus martensii. The sequence goes on from AYEL01079140.1 coordinate 12,934, forward strand.
CGACGACTGGCCTCAGAAAGGTATTATTGAGTTTAGAGATGTCTCTCTGCAATATTCCAAAGAAAAGGAACCAGTTTTATACAATTTAAATTTTCATATAAGGTCCAGAGAAAAGGTACTACTAAAATATCAGCGATAAATCAAACTTTAATTATCATTTATAATGTTTCAATCAGTAAATTTAATTCTATATGTATTATAGGTGGGAATAGTTGGAAGAACGGGAGCTGGAAAGACTTCTATAATAGCTGCATTATATTATTTTAAAAATGAATTAAAGCAGATTTTATATAAATTGACCAATTGTTATAAAATATAATAAATTTATAAAAATATTTTAAATTTATTTATAATTTATATATTTATTAGTTAACATCAGTTGAACGTATACTGGATTATAGCCAACTGTCATCAGAAGCAGCAAACGTATCACCTCCTGACCAACGTCCACCCGACGACTGGCCTCAGAAAGGTATTATTGAGTTTAGAGATGTCTCTCTGCAATATTCCAAAGAAAAGGAACCAGTTTTATACAATTTAAATTTTCATATAAGGTCCAGAGAAAAGGTACTACTAAATATCAGCGATAAATCAATTTTTGTTATCATTTATAATGTTTCAATCAGTAAATTTAATGCCGTATATATTATAGGTGGGAATAGTTGGAAGAACAGGAGCTGGAAAGACTTCTATAATAGCTGCATTGTTTCGAATGACAGAACCAACAGGAAATATTTTTATTGATGGAATAAATACTAAAGATATTGGCTTGCATGAACTACGCAGTAAAATCTCAATTATACCTCAAGTAAGAAATACAATACAATGTTTTCTGTAACATCGAACCGAACTTTAACTTACAACTCAGCCCATAACAAGTATTCTTAAATGAACACAATAGTTTATATTTTTTAATCCGTCTACAGTTGTCAGAAAAATTTCTATAATTAAGTTAATATCAGTTTCTAAATATAACACAATGCAGCTGCTGCATCACTCGTACTATGCGGTTGTTTCCAGTATTTTCTTATAAAATATTTTATAAAGTATACGCTACCAGATATATTTATCCAGTTACGGATAAAACGGAAAAAATCTGCATCTCAGAAGTGATGTTTAATTAGGAAAATTTTTCTTATATGCGCTATCTTAATCTCAGAAGTGATGTTTAATTAGAAAAATTTTTATCTTATATGCGCTGTCTGAATGATTTGTAAAGGTATTTATTATATTAAAGTATAAGGCTTCAGGTATGCTCTAGGTATTTTTTATTATATTCTGGAAAATTGGCAACCAAAATCAAAATGAAATATAAAATTAAAAATATTGAAATAATATCCTTCTAAAATGAAGAAATTTATTTTTCCTTTTCAGTAAATAATAAATCATTTGATTATAGTATATAGAGGTGCGAAATTTATTTATTGTTTATATTAAATGCATATCTTCTATAATTCGGAATTTGGAGTGTTTAGCGGATTATCCGAAAAAATTAATTTCTCGACTATCCGCTGGACTATTGCTTATTAGGATTATGTTAGGCTAATTTAAGCCGCCATATCCTCGAATATACTAAAAATTAATTTCTCGACTATCCGCTAGACTATTGCTTATTAGGATTATGTTAGGCTAATTTAAGCCGCCATATCCTCGAATATACTTGGACTATCCGCTCGACTATTGTTTATTAGGATTATATTAGGCTAATTTGAGCCGCCATATCCTCGAATATACTGTTTTCACTTATACAGCCCATCACAGGCTACACCAATGACTGGGCTAACTTATGGTTGAAGGAAGGGGTTCAACGGGCCGGGCCGGGACCGGACCCCGATGCCTCCTGAAAAACTGGAGGTGTTGGCCCCGGATTTGAACCCGGATCTTCCAGGATGGTAAGCCACAGCTTTATCATGCAGCCACGTTATTAGGATTAACTAGATCTAGCTTATGGTTGAAGGAAGGTGTTCAACGGGCCGGCCGGGACCGGACCCCGATGCCTCCTGAAAAACTGGAGGTGTTGGAACCGGATTTGAACCCGGATCCTCCAGGATGGTAAGCCACAGCTTTATCATGCAGCCATAGCCGGGCTGGGACCGGACCCCGATGTCTCCTGAAAAACTGGAGGTGTTGGTCCCGGATTTGAACCCGGACCTCCAGGATGGTAAGCCACAGCTTTATCATGCAGCCATGTTATTAGGATTAACTAGATCTATCAGATTATTATCCACTATTTCCAGAATCGATTCCTAATACAGTGAAACCCCGATTTTGAAACTTTTCAGGGACCGGCCCGAAAAGTCGAACGATTATACAGCCCATCACAGGCTACATTAATGACTGGGCTAACTTATGGTTGAAGGAAGGGGATCAACGGGCCGGGGCCGGGACCGGACCCCGATGCCTCCTGAAAAAATGGAGGTGTTGGCCCCGGATTTGAACCCGGATCCTCCAGGATGGTAAGCCACAGCTTTATCATGCAGCCACGTTATTAGGATTAACTAGATCTATCAGATTATTATGCACTATTTCCAGAATCGATTCCTAATATTAAAAAGAAAAATTTTTCTTAAACGCAATTTAATTGTAGGATATTTTTTAGTTAGGAGATTTCGAACTTTTTCATATGTATCTATTTGATAAATTTCATGGATTATAAGAAAGGAATAACATTTTATTTTCTTTTGTAGTTTTATGAATCCATAAAAATAAATATGAATATTTGATTTCATTCTGTTTGTTATGCATTCTCGTATCATTTCAGTTATCAAAACAATATTTTCATTATCACTTTTTGTGGATCTGCTATAAAGAAAAATTTTTCTTAAACGCAATTTAATTGTAAGATATTTTTTCGTTAGGAGATTTCGAACTTTTGTCATATGTATCTATTTGATAAATTTCATGGATTATAAGAGAGGAATAACATTTTATTTTCTTTTATAGTTTTATGAATCCATAAAAATAAATATAAATATTTGATTTCATTCTGTTTGTTATGCATTCACGTATCATTTCTGTTATCAAAACAATATTTTCATTATCACTTATTGTGGATCTGCTATAAAATTAGATTCTATCGGCGAAATTTGGCCAAAGGCAGGAGCATTTTGTACTGTCGATATAAATATGTACAAAATTCTTTAGACATTCAGTATTTCAGAAATTTGGTTAACTGTAAAAATTCAATGTTCTAATACACTGAAAATATTAGCAAAAAGTAATAGAGGGACAGATCATTTGGCAATAAGTATAAATACTTCGAAAAAATTTTCGGATTGATCCTTGGTCTGAATGTCACAGAATCATAAGATCAAATTATTATTCATTCAGGTTCGACATCATTGCAACACTGGCTTATCAATAGCTGATACATAAAATATATTCAATGCATCGCTTCATTATTACGTTGGAGTGAATAATTCGTAAAAGTGATTTTAAAATCAGGTCATCAATCCAATGAATTAATTATTAGGACGTGTGTTGGCCGAATTGGAGGTAAGGTAATGTTTCGGCACTCTACACTGGAGTTTTTGTATTTGATTCTCTATCCCATCTCTTCGAAAATTCTAACATATTATTTGGGCCTAATCCCTATACAAACTTGCTGATCCTTTCGCAAGGACGAACAGAGTTTATATATCCCCTTTGCAGGGAACTGGCCATTTTGGAGTTGTTATAGTCTCTTTGTGTAGTAATCACCAATGATTGAAAAATAACGTCATCTATTGGCAAAAAATAAAACTAATTCTGGATCAATTCCAGGCATAGGCACGAAAGCAAGAAAGCAAGATAAATCAGGGTAATTATCAAAATCTGTAATAACCAGTATAATAGAAACTATACCAAATTTTAAATGATTAATAATTAAATAAGTATACCAAATCCAATCATAGGCACGAAAGCAAGATAAAATAAAAACAGGGTAATCATCAAAATCTATAATTACCAGTATAATAGAAACTATACCAAATTTTAAATGATTAATAATTAAATAAGTATTTTTAAATTCGATATTATTTTCAATTGTTTTGTGATGTTCATGTGTTTCTAGGTATAAACGGTTTTGGACACATTATATTAAGCTTATATAATTAACCTGTAGATGAGATGGGAAATATAATTCTTTTATCTGTAAATGAACTATATTTTTCATTTATATTCATGACATGACATATTATTCATTTATATTCATGATTATGTCATACTAGGCTCCACTTTGTGATATGGTCAGTGATTTCTTATTTTCAATTTTAATATCTCTATAATACTTTTATCATATAATGAAAATTATAATGAAATTATATGATATTTTCATATCATGAAAATTTGAGATATTTAATAGTTAATAATATGTTGCTGTGTTGTAATATTAAATTAAGTATTTAATTTAATTTAGGATCCGTTGTTATTTAGTGGAACCCTTCGAAGAAATATGGATCCTTTTAATCAATACGATGAAGAAACTTTATGGAGAGTCTTGGAAAATGTAGGCTAAGTATATTTATTTTAATTACATAACTGTTAATTGTTAGTTTCTACTT
>AYEL01079141.1:0-16640 GCA_000484575.1 Olivierus martensii
TTATGAAAATTTCAGGTTATAAGCCCATTGGCCCGATTCGCGGCGTGGAAACGCTTCAGTTTTCAACTCTGGAGAACCCGGATTCGAATCTCGGGTCCCACTCTTTGAAAACGTTTATCAGGGGGCCGGGCCCGGCCCGTCGATCCACGTCCACCACAATCCTCCTGAACCCTCCGCGGAGGTGGGCAGTCAATGGAAGGGCTTGTTTCTCCCTGTCACTTAGTATTCTTACAGAATGGAAAGTGTCATCATCTGTTGACAAAAAAATAAAATACCTGAAATCTTATTTTATTTTTTTGTCACATCAGGAAGTGTATTTTCATTTTAATATAAATTAGTTCAGTAAACAATATCAGTAATGGAAATGACACAAATTTTCTTACTGAGAAAATAAGATATGTGTTGAATGGTATATTCGTGTAAACGTAGATAACTTCTCTGATCCATGTAGGTAACCACTCAATCTATTGAAATTTTCTTAATGAGAAAATAAGATATGTGTTGAAAGGTATATTCGTGTAAACGTAGATAATTTCTCTGATCCATGTAGGTAACCACTCAATCTATTCCTTAAAATGATCGCTGTCGTTCGATGAAGGGTATATTCGTGTAAACGTAGATAACTTCTCTGATCCATGTAGGTAACCACTCAATCTATTCCTTAAAATGATCGCTGTCGTTCGATTTAGCATGGTTACGATCTGAGTCACGATAACGATTCAGTTCCAAAGCATAATCCTTGTCACGTGTTCTGTTCACCTTTTTTGTTTTTGTTTGATTCCCTTCCCAATCAGTAGATTACTAAGGGGCGGAATCAATGCCAATCACTTTCTTTACCTACACCCGTGGAAGGGAACAGGGTAGTAGTAGTAGTAGTAGTAGTAGTAGTAGTAGTATTAGAAAAGCCTTCCCAATCAGTAGATTACTAAGGGGAGGAATCAATGCCAATCACTTTATTTACCTACACCAGTGGAGGGGAAGAGGGTAGTAGTAGTAGTAGTAGTAGTAGTAGTAGTAGTAGTATTAGAAAAGGGCAAAACAGGGAAGTAGTATTAGTAGTAGTAGTAGTAGTAGTAGTAGTAGTAGTAGAAAAGGGCGGAGCCTACCCAGCCCAATCACCGGGACTCTCTTTCCAATCAGTAGATTACTAAGGGGCGGAATCAATGCCAATCACTTTCTGTACCTACACCAGGCAAACTTCATCCAATATCTCCTCAATGTAAAGTAAAAAAGCAGTAACGATGTACTGTTAAATTTCTCTTTAAAGTTATTTGACACTTCATGCTTTTCCTAAACTCTGCACTGAGTACGTTCGCCATTGTTTTGTTAAAGTTGAAATCGGAAAACCTGTAGATGTCGAATGTTGAATTTAATAGAAAATAAGTTGCTAACAGAAACGAACTTCGCGTTATAATATCTCTTCACATCAGTATCAATTTTTGTCAGTAGATGACGTCATTTTCAATCCTTTCATGGTGAAAACACACTTCACTCTTCCATCCTGGCAAAAACGCATCTTCACATCAATATCAATCTTTGTCAGTAGATGAAGTCATTTTCAATCCTTTCATGGTGAAAACACACTTCACTCTTCCATCCTGGCAAAAACGCGACGATCCAGTGAATTACCGTGATTTTGGCAAATAATTGAAAACGGCCGTTACAATTAAGGACTTTCGTCATCAAAAATCACTGTCCAAATCCGGATCGTCGTAAGTCGTGGACTTTCTACATTCCTAAATTATTTCTTTAAACTAGATATATTGAAAATACATGAAATTTCTAGAATAACTCGCCATAAATTGAATAGGAAGAAAAATTGAATTTAACTGTTTTTTTCCATATAATGAAGAATTAATTTTTGAAAATAGTTTAACTTTTTAAAATTAATGATTCGTAAGTCGTGGACGTTTTATTCCTAAATTATTTCTTTAAACTAGATATATTGAAAAATACATGAAATTTCTAGAATGACTCGCCATAAATTGGATTGGAACAAAAATTGAATTTAACTGTTTTTTGCATATAATGAAGAATTAATTTTTGAAAATAGTTTAACTTTTTAAAATGACTCGCCATAAATTGAATAGGAACAAAAATTGAATTAACTGTTTTTTCCATATAATGAAGAATTAATTTTTGAAAATAGTTTAACTTTTTAAAATTAATGTTTAGAAAAATATTTTCAGGAAAGTAATTGGAATATATTGGATTCCTTCTTTACATGAATTTTAACATTAATCTATTTTTTCTGCTTATGGATAGACCCATTTTCAACCCTTTGCTTTACTAAGATGCAAGTGATATTCAAGGCCTGTTACTACCGACTCATACTTGTCGAACATACTACAGAAGACGGGAAACAATAGAACAGCTCCAAACAACATGAATAAAATTTCCAAGAGGAGATCATTTCCATTTTCAATTCAACAAATATCCTGAATTCAATTTTAAGATACTTTTTTGAAAATGCTTTTTACTTTTATTATTTCTGTAACTAAAAAAAACAAGTATGTGCATTTCTACCGACTCATACTTGTCGTACATACTACAGAAGACGGGAAACAATAGAACAGCTCCAAACAACATGAATAAAATTTCCAAGAGGAGATCATTTCCACTTTCAATTCAACAAATATCCTGAATTCAATTTTAAGATACTTTTGTTGAAAATGCTTTTTACTTTTATTATTTCTGTAACTAAAAAAACAAGTATGTGCATTTAATGCACATTTCACTACAGCAGAGGTCTCAATCTGATTATGGTACATATATAATCTTGACATTCTATTTGTATACGACACAGATTTTCGTTGGTGATACTAAAAGATTTGAATTTTTATTTTGGCGGTACGCATTTATGAAAAGGTTGAGATCCGCTGGACAAGAGTATACTAGTATACATAAAATCAGAATTTCTGCTTAATTTTAATAATTCTATTATATATTATCAGACTGATGCATTTATGAAAAGTTTGAGATCCGCTGGACTAGAGTATACTACTATACATAAAATCAGAATTTCTGCTTAATTTTAATAATTCTATTATATATTATCAGACTGTGTAATAAATATTAATTTATTTTTTTAAATTTTAGTAATGTTTAAATAATAATTTTATAAACAAGCTAAAATCTTTTCTTGTTTTAATAGAACAGATACCTTAATACAGCAAACAATTCGAGAGAAATTCCATTCCTCTACTATTCTTACTATTGCTCACAGATTACAAACAATTATCGATTCGGACAGAATTATGGTAATTTCTCTTTTAAAATAAATAAAGATTTATTATTGCTATTTCGTTTTGTTAATATTGTTTACTTTTCTTAATTATAAATTATTTGATAAAAGATATCAAAATAAACTTTTAGATTTTACAAGATGGAAGAATAGATGAATTTGACGAACCACATAAATTGTTGAATAAAGAAGGAATATTTTATAACATGGTGAGGATGACAGGAATGATGAAAAGATTGTGCTCAGATGCCGAGAAATCGAAACTACAGAAAAATAAAGAAGAAAAATTGCATAAAAAGTTGTAGCTGTATTAAATCCTGGATATGAAAATACTTTATTGTAGTAAAGAATAAATTATTTGAATGATATAATATAGTGGGTGATTGGTTAACGAACATAATCTGTTCTAAGATAATGTTCGTTATCCGAATTGTTCGTTAATCGATCATCAATTTACCATAGATTTTTAAGAGAAATTGATTAATTCGTTCTGAAACTCCCCAAAAAATAAAATATTTAATTTCTTACTACGTTTATTTATATGTAATAACATAATATACTGTATACATATAATAATGCATTTTCATCTATTATGTTTATTTTCCGTTAAAGAATCTGTCCAATGTCATGTTTTTTCCTCTCTTCAGGATTTTTCGAAAGTGATTAATAGCATTGTCGTTATAGCTATCCCCAAGAATATTGATCTCATCCTGGTGTGGGTGCATTCTAAGACCAAGCAAGATGGTATAAAATCTCTCTCTTACCTTCTTTAATAAATCTTTGTTTTGTCTCCGAGTTCATTTTAATCGGGAAAAACTACTGTTCTCCCAATCGTTACCTATATCTCCACGAACGGGCAAGGCCTAAGCTTGTCATTCCGTTAGGTTAGTTAGGCCGCCATATTCTTGTGATATATTTTTATCTAGGGGCGGCCACTTATAGAACTCATCATAAGCTGGCCAACATCCATGATGGGGTCAACCGCATAGTTGAAGGATGAGGTTCAACGGGCCGAGCCGTTTCCAATTCACTGGAGTTCTATTCGGTGGCGATCTATAAGCATAATGCGGCATAATCCAATCATATTTTTGACCTTGGTACGACATACGTGACTCGTACTGCGGTACCGGTCTTCTCCTTATCTCCCCTGCTTGTTGGGAAAAAGTCGGAGGTTGTGAGTCCGTAGCTTTTTCCACTTTCGGCTCTAACTTATCTAACTTGTCGGTAATTTGTCTAAGAGCTGTCTGTAATTTTTCCGCATCCAAACTGTTTCGATTTGTTGCGCCCCACGCGTTCGTATCGCAGTTCAGTTCATCACACTCTTCTATTTTTCCGATGTAAGGACGGGGTTTGTTAATTGTTTTCTCGATTGATTCCTCGCACCTAGCTGCCAACAATGCTTCTTCAAATGTTTTTGTATTTTGTGACATTACAGCGTGTTTAATCCTATCGTTAATTCCGTTGATGAGCTGTGTGCATAGCCTTTTATCCAATTCTAATCTCTGACACCGTTTGACAATGGGTATTACCTGTTCCGTCACGCCTTCCATTTCCATTGTGGTTTCCGCAGCTAATGCTTGTAATCTTGCCCAAATATCTGTACATCTTCCCCCTGTTTTTGCACACATGCATAAAATTCCTGTAACCTAATGGGATACGGCAGATGAGCAAATCGCTCGATCATCTCTTCCTTAAATTCCTTATAATTAGTTATGTCTTTTACTCGGTAGTCTCGCCTAGGAAACTCTTGCGCAATTCCCGTAAGTTTACATTCTGAAATCCCTAATAATTTACGATCGTTCCAATTCGCTAAAGCTAGGTTGACACGATCAGAGCACACTCGGACCGAGTTCACTCGGAGATGAACTCGGTCCGAGAGTACTCGGACCGAGTTTTAAGTTCGTTTACACGTTCCGAGTATACTCTTTCTATAATCATGAGATAAAATACATTCAAAACTAACTACGATATACTAATATTTAGTTTGATGAACTTTTAAGACGCATTAATTCTAAAATTCCATCAGTTGACAAAAATATGAGAGCTTCGCATTTATTAATATGTAATATAACAGTACTAACAAATTATAAGAATTCATTCTGACAAGTGAGTAGTATGTTCAATTATAAAAAAAAAATATACTATTTTTGGAAAATATTTTATAACCACACTAATAACGTTTCGACCATTCTAGTTGCCACCGTAAGATGATAAACAAATTTCTTATTTTATTTTTATTTTATTGAAGATGGCCGACTGGACTTCAACATCATCATTATTGTAATAATAAATTACTTAATCTATGAAAATATTTGTTTTTTTTATAAAAACTAGTTATTTTTTTTTAAATTTACTCCGTTTTATATATCAAACAATTCGATAGAAATTGTTGAATTTTAGATATATTTTTAAGCAGAATGATTTCTGCTTTAATAGTTGGTCTAATGTTTCGAAAATTATATTACATGAAATAAAATAAAAAGCAAAATATATTCCAAGCTAATCAGTGGATATCCCAAAAATTTGAGTTCAAATTTAGTGAAAAAGTTATGATTACTTGTAATCCGGAATTTTATATTGTATTTTTTTCATACAATATCTTTGTTAACAATTTTAACTATACAATATGTGCTAATAATTTATAGTCATAATAAATTTTGTTTGCTATCTAAATGAATTACACTATTTGGAATTAGGTTCTCTTTTAAGGATAATATGTAAAACTGGAAGAAAATTCTTGAAGACGGAGGAATTGTACTACCAAAATTATTCTGTATAGAATAAATTATAATAAATCCTAAATTCTATATGTTAAATAAAGGTTTTAGTTACGAATTGATTTTATTTTGTATTTTTAATTCTGTATACGTTGTGATTCTTAAAATTATCCGGATTATAGACATTTGACCGGACCGACAACTCGCTGAATGGGTAATTGGCCAAATGGACTTACACTTTTTTCGGTATTTATTATTTGTCATTTTTTGTTCATATTTGCATTTTGTATTATTTTTATTTATTCATTTTAATATAATTGCTTTACAAAACAAATGATATAACGACCCACTGTCCGATTTCGATTATACGTTACAGAAATTTTATGGCAATACGTAAATATGATAAGTTTTAGAGGACCCGTGCGATATATGAAAACATTTCAAGTTTTCAACTAAGCACATCTGGCATTATAACTAAGCCTAACTCCCATAGGATAACATGACAAAACATTCCAGACATGGCGCTCCTACAAATTTTATCATAGTTTTACATCTTATGATCGAAACCAGATCGACTATCATTAAATTTTATCATATGTCGCAAAGTCTCGCTGAAATTTATTATATTTTCATATCGCGATAGAACGCTATATATTTTCTATCAGATATGTTCATCTCAAATTTTTAGTGATTCAGTGGTACTACTAAAAATTTGAGATTTCTCTGAATTAAATGCATTCGACGAAACTTATCCACTGACCTATATGATTTACGTAGCTATTTTATACCAAATATTTCAAGCCAAATTATTCCTAGCGTATAATTCTGAATTAAACTAATTTTAACAATAATTTTTCAAATCAAGACTACGGTGCCACCATCTGTTGAGTTAATAATTAATTTTTAAATATTAACTAAGGTGGCGCCATCTAGTATTTAATTAGAATTTTTAATTATTAATTTGGAACCTTATCGAGCAAGGTGGATACTAGCGCCCCAGGCGGGCTATCTTCGCAGTCACAAATCTTCACAGGAAATCTGTGCACACAGATTTGGCTTAAGCATCGTTGGGGTCAAGCAACTGGATTACATCTCGGAGGACAAAGCGGTGGCTATACCCTCCATATTAACAGTAAGAACCAGAAGAAACTGGATGGACAGCGCTAATGGCCAATTGCCAGCAAAAGAAAGCCGCTTACTTGGTGGTATAAAACTCGATATTGCCGCAGTAAGTTCTTATTAATAATTATTATACAAACAATAAATTTCGTTTGCTATCTAAGTGAATTACACTATTTGGAATTAAGTTCTCTTTTAATAAGGGTGATATGTAAAAATGGAAAGAAATTCTTGATGTTGGAGGAACTGTACTTCCAAAAATATCCTGTAAAGAATAAATTATAATAAATCTTAAATTATATAATATGTTAAATAAAAATTTTATTTTGTGTTTATAATTCCGTATATGTTGTGATTTTCAAACTTATAAATAGTCGACAGATATTTGGCCCAACGGACAACTCGCTGAATGGATATTCGGCCATATAAACATATGACCATTCTTGTTATTTTTATTTGTCATTTGTTATTTTTGTTCATATTTGCATTTTATTATTTTTATTTATTTATTGTAACACAATTGCTTTACAAACAAACGACATAATGGCCCGCTATCCGATTTCGATTCTGCGTTACAGAAATTGTATGGTAATACGTAAATATGATAAGTTTTAGAGAACCCCTGCTATATATGATAAAATATGAACTATCAATTAGGCACATGTGGCATCATCACTAAGTCTAATTCCCATAGAATAACATGACAAATCATTTCAGACAGGACGCAGTTTCATATTTTGTCATATATCGCAATGGCCTCTCAAATTTATACTTTTACATCGTATGATTTAAATCAGATCGACTCCTATAAATTTTATCATATATGGAAAGTCTCACTGAAATTTATTATATTTTCATATCTCGATAGGACGCTATATATTTTCTATCATATATGGTCATTTGAAATTTTTAGTAATTCAGTGGAACTACTAAAAATTTGAGATTTCTCTCGATTAAATGAATTCTGCGAAACTTATTGCCTTCTATCCTATATTATTTACATAGCCACTCTGTACCAAAAATTTTGAAGCTAAATTTATACCTGGTGTAATAATTCTGAATTAAACTGTAATTTTAAGCATTATTTTTCATATCTACAGTACGGTGCACCGTCTGTTGAGTTATTAATTAATCTTTAAATTTTAACTAAGGTGGCGCTATCTTGTATATAAAAATTAGACTAGAATTTTTAAATTAATTTTCTGGAAATAAAATTTTGCCATCACTCCCGATTCAATCCGTGATTTTCGGAATAGCACCCAACGACTTAACCTACCAGTTTGACTAGTGCGGTATCCGGGAGAATCCTATTTCGGGAAACTTATGCAATTATTAATTTGGAAAACTTATTGATCAAGGTCGATATTACCGCTCGCGGACAAATTAACTTCGTAGTCACGAATCTTCATGGCAAATCTGGGCAGACAGACTTCGCTTAATTTTTTTATTCCTTACAAGGAGAGATTCAGACATGAGAGTTACAGATCTTTTTAAAATTTTGTATATTTGTTGTAGCCCCTTTGGACAATATAATCTGCAAGCAAGAAAGTGGAAACTGAAGCATTGTCGATAAAATCGATCGAGAAGTTTCTAGCTGAATTCCTATACATTATAATTGAAAAATCGCAGAATTTCTATTAGAGTAATGGGTAGCCTCTTACTTTCATATGTGTACGATCGTTTATTCTATCCCCGATTGTTAGATTATTTATTTTTATTAATTTCTTTACATTATTTTGTATAAATCATCGATGGTATAAATACAGATATTTGTATTTTATTATTTGTTTAAATATTTAATGTTTACATATTTTTTTGTCAACAGATGGCGCCATTACGTAAGAATAGTTCAGAGATTTTAATGTATACTATACTGCGCTAATTGAAACGGTATCAGCGATAGCAAGATATACACACATGTACTCCGACACATTCCTAGGTGTCGGAGTACATGTATGTATATCTTCATATTTGTGATGTTTTTTATTGCATTATGATTATGCATTGTGTAGCATATGGATGTCACAATCAGCGAAGAACAGGTGATAGAAGTTACAGCTTTCTTTGGTGAAAAATATTATATTTTTGCCTCCAATTTTTGAGTCTTTGTTTTCGCTGATACCGTTACGATTAACGCAGGCCATTATAAATTCAAATCTCTGAAGCATTCGTACATAACGGAGCCATCTTTTGAGAAAAAAACATGTAAACACATAAAATATTTTAAGAAATAAAAAATTACAAATAAATGTATTTTTACCCTTTATTATTTATAAAAAAATAATGTAAAAAATTAATGAAAAACTACAACTCGAGAATCAATCAACTCTCACATACTTACGAAAGTAAGAGGCAATCCATTACACTATCAGAACTTCTACAAATTTTTGAATTGTAATGTATATGAGTTCGGAGCAAAACATCTCGTTCGATTTTCTCGACAATGCTTGAGTTTGGTACTATTTTGCTTGAACATTATATTGTCCTAGTGCATTACTACAAGTAGCCTATACAAAATTTCAAAAAAAAAATCGGTGATTCGCATGTCTCAACTTCCTCTTGTTAGATTTTTTTGATTCATATAATATTTTATATGAAAACCATTTCTCTGATAAATCTATAAGAACAATAATACATCATCAAAGTTCTTTTTATTCTCAATTCGATTATATCGAAATTTTTAATCAACATTATGCATTTTGATAGACATTTATAATGCATAATAAATATTGATATATTTAATCAAAATTAGTTTAACGATGAGACCTGTAGGACATTTCATGTTGAAAACATTCAGTATTCCTTTTATTTAGCGATATTGGAATCAACTATATGATGCGATCTATAATGGCGAATTTAGAGAAGAGCTTTCAATTTAAAAAGTGTTCAGCTGCTTAATACGTTTTAAATCGCATTCCAATTGAGCCAGAAGAGGAAATATGTCTAATATACAGAATTTGATCAAATTGCAATTGGAAATGTGATTTATATAAATACTTACGGTGAATATATTTCCATAATCAGTAAGTCTTTAAATATTTATTTGTATTAGAACATCTTATGTCTATTTCAAATATGTATGAAGTATATAATTTATAAATATTTTAAATATTTAAACAGATTGAATCGTGAATGTTTTCAAACAAAAAAACAAACGTTTTCTGATATGTTATTTAAATCATTGTATTGTATACTTTCATCCACGAAGGATGACATCACACATTAAAAAAATTACAATGCAAAATGCAAATTTTTTCAAACAAGTTATAATAATTTTTGCAAAAAAAAAATATTATTTTATGTTTCGAAGGAATCCAAATAATAAATAAATGTTAAAATATATAGAGACGTGATTTTAAAATAAACAGTTTCATCCACGAAGGATGACATCACACATTAAATAAAAATTACAATGCAAAATGCAAATTTTTTCAAACAAGTTATAATAAATGTTTTGCATAAAAAAACTATTATTTTATGGTTCGAAGGAATCCAAATAATAAATAAATATTAAAATATATAGAGACGTGATTTTAAAATAAACAGTTTAACTTCAGACACGAAATATCAAAACTACAATTCATACTGTAATTCAAATATTGTAAAGTACAGTAATAATTATTATAAAATCTAAAATATTTTCCAATTCAAATTAGCATATTATTTTCTGAATTTATATTATTCATAATTGTAAAAAAATCTAGTTCAAATATTGTAAAGGACAGTAATAATTATTATAAAATCTAAAATATTTTGCAATTCAAATTAGCATATTATTTTCTGAATTTATATTATTCATAATTGTAAAAAAATCTTTGATATTTACGAAGATTTTGTATAAAATACACACGAATCGTTTGATATACATATTTTAATACATAAAATGTGTTTGTTTACAATTAAAATAATTTTTTATGAATCTAGAGCACAAAATTATATTTCTAATATATTAGCTTGTTAGAAATATAACTTTGTGCTTTAGATTCATAGAATAATTAATTTAACTGTAAACAAACACATTTTATGTATTAAAATATATTAAATGATTCTAGTTTATTATATACAAAATAATCGTAAATATTAAAGGTAAATTTTTATACAAATATGAATAGCAAAAACAGAAAATGATATGCTTCATTGAATTGGAAATAGGTTAATAACTATAATAATTAGAAATGTCCTTTACAATATTTTAGAAAGGTATATTTTTATACAAATATGAATAGCAAAAACACAGAAAATGATATGCTACATTGAATTGGAAATAGGTTAATAACTATAATAATTAGAAATGTCCTTTACAATATTTTAAATTATAGTAGTACTGACATTTCATAACTGAAGATAAAAAAAATGTTTATTTTGTTTTAAAAAATAGATTACCTTATATATTTTTCAACATTTATTTATCACTGGAATCCCTTCAGATCATAAAAAATACATTTTCTTGTCTTACTTTTGTTATAATTTTATATCTGTAATTTTTGTTTTACTTGCTTCGTTAGACTTATTAATAACTCTTTATTTTGTTTTAAAAAATAGATTATATATTTTTCAACATTTATTTATCATTTAAATCCCTTCAGACCATGAAAAATACATTTTCTTTCTTATTTTTGTTACAATTTTATATCTGTAATTTTTGTTTTACTTGCTTCGTTAGACTTATTAATACAATTCTTTTATTTTAATTTTTAAACTGAAAATAACACACATTTTGTTTTAATGAAAAAGTAATGTAACACATATTTTTGAAATTTGAACAAATTATTTTGATATTACATGTTAAATTGGTAAAAACACTATTCTAAATTTTTTCTAGTTACGTGGGATACAGTGTCAAATTAAAACAAATTGTTGTTCTTTGAAGTAAATATAAAAATGTGATATGCATATTTTTAACATCATGTTTTTAATTAAATAAATTAATATACTTCGTACCACTATTTATATAATTTATAAAGATTATATTTTTATTTTAACTGTAATAACGAAATATCCATTCTTACTAGCAAGGAAATTCCTGATTGGAAAATAACTGTTTAAATAAATAAATTTTATAATGAACAGTTATGGTAAACGAATCAAAATAAAAATTATTGCTTCACAAAATATTCATACTTATCAAAATATGCTTTTAAATTTCAGTCGTAACATGTGACTTTATTGGAAAGATAGAATAAATTAAAAAAAACATCAATTACTTATAATAAAATTTTATATGATTTATTAAATTTAATTTCAAATGGATCAAAATAAAAATTATTGCTTCACAAAAATATTCATACTTACCAAAATATGCTTTAAAACTTCAGTCGTAACATGTGGTTTTATTGGACAGATAGAATAAGATAAAAAAAAACATCAATTACTTATAATAAAATTTTATATGATTTATTAAATTTAATTTCAAATCTACTAAATTTCGAACAAATGATACTATTTCACAGGTTTTCCAAAACTCTACATGATTTATTAAATATAAATTTATAAGCAACACATTAAAACTTTCAAACACTAATTAGTTTCCCAAAACTCTGCATGGTTTATTAAGTATAAATTTATAAGCAACACATTAAAACTTTCAAACACTAATTAAATTAAATTTATTTAAATAAATGATACTATTTCACGATACTATTTCACAGGTTTTCCAAAACTCTGCATGATTTATTAAATATAAATTTATAAGCAACACATTAAAACTTTCAAACGCTTTCTAAAACTCTGCATGATTTATTAAATATAAATTTATAAGCAACACATTAAAACTTTCAAACACTAATTAAATTAAATTTATTTATTTAAAGTTGTATTATTATATAATATTTATATGAAGCGGTAACACAAAAACAATTCAGAGATAAATAAAATATATATAAATATATTTATTTGTCGAAAAAATGATATTTGAAGATGGACATTAACTGAAGAACTGAAGTAGAACAGTTCTGATGAGGCATATATATATATATATATATATATACCGTATATTCCTTTTTTCGATGTGAAGTTTAATTTTATTTTAAAATTGCATACAATCTGCAAAATATGCAAAATAGGTAAATGTTTTTATAGAAAAAAAATGATATTTGAAGATGGTCATTAACTGATGAACTGAAGTATAACAGTTCTGGTGAGTTGCAAGAATAAAGCAATTAAATGCAAAACAAACCTTTTTATATATCTACGTTTACAGTGTTGTTATTACATATCGAAAGCAATACGATGATCTAAACAAGGTTGTCATAATCTGTTTGTCTGTTAGATTGGTAAAATATAGGTATGTTTAATTTTTTAATAATTATATATATTGTGCTTTCTATTATAATTTATATATCTGATTGCCTTGAATACATACTATTTTATACGAAATTGCTAAAGCATAGGATAATGTAAAGCTATCCTCCTAAACTTTCACACTGACTTGCTTCTCTTGCACTGCTCTTTCATATGATTTTATGGATCACACGTCTGTTAATACATATATTTATATTAAAATACATTACCAAATAAAAAACTAGAAAAATAAAATTTTCTATTTATAAGATATCAAATAGGATATTCTCAAATTTAATTGTATATATCAATATATGCACACATATATAAATATTTGACGTTTTAAAAATATAGATCATCGAATTGATCAAAGCTGAAAGTTCTTCAATATGAATTAGATATAAATATTTAAATTTTTTGAAATAACATTCTTCGTATTAAGAAAATGATAAAACAGTATAATTTTGAAAGTCGGACAATCTATATTTTAATAAAGGAAGTATACGCAAGTAGTCTTATTATGCACTAAAAGTTCGTGAATGCTTGTGAAAATATATAAATACACACATATATAAATATTTGACGTTTTATAAATATAGATCATCGAATTGATCAAAGCTGAATGTTCTTCAATATTAATTAGATATAAATATATATAAATTTTTTGAAATAACATTCTTTGTATTAAGAAAATGATAAAACATTATAATTTTGAAAATCGAACAATCGATATTTTAGTAAAGGAAGTATACGCAAATATTCTTATTAGGCACTAAAAGTTCGTGAATGCTTGTGAAAATATATAAAATGCATATTATGTGGACAATATTCATGTTTTGAAATGAAAAAATCCTAAGTAATGAATATAAATTATCAGAATAGTAAATGTATATTTATTTTTAGTAACTATGAAAGTCAAAAAAAAATAGTAATCACGTAAAATCTAAATTTATTTTTATATTTTGAAGTATATTCACTTTCAATTGATTTAAATAAAAAACTAGAAAATTAAAATTTTCTATTTATAAGATATCAAACAGGATATTCTCAAATTTAATTGTATATATCGATGCGCATCCTGACATCAGCGTATTGCACACTGAGTACAACTGTAGCAAAATATTTGACTATGTCCCTACGCATATCTGGGCAAAAGAATTGTTTCTCTATTTTCTTTCTCATTTTGCCTGCACCAACGTGTCCTGATGTCGGCGCATTACGAAAAATATTTAAAATATATCCTACCAACGATCTAGGTATTACTAGCTGATGCCAAACTTCCCTAATATTTTGACATTTTTTTGTATATATAGTACCCCACTTCCATCCAAAAAGAAATTACCATATTCATCTAGCTGATCAAAAGCATCTGACTGTGAAAATTTTTTAATAATATCCTTACATCTCGCATTAAATTTCTGCTGTTCTCCTAATGTTCAATGCTGTAAATAGGTTGATATTCTTCTATCGAACCAATCGGATTGCGATTCAAACCATCCGCGTTTGTATCTGTTTTTCCTGGTTTGTGAATAATTTTAAAATTGTATTCTTGCAATTGTAAATTCCATCGGGCGAGACGTGAACTTGGGTCTCGGACATTCAACAACCATCGTAATGGTCTGCTATCGGTATGAATTTCAAACAGGCGACCATACAAATAAGGTCGAAAATATTTGATAGCCCAAACGATAGCAAGGCATTCCCTTTCAGTTGTGCTATAGTTAACTTCCAGCGGTCTTAATTGTCGACATGCATAAATTATTGGGAGTTCTCCCCTTTCATCTTTCTGTGACAAAATAGCTCCAATTGCGTAATTGAAGCATCGGTTGAAAGTAAAAATGGTTCTGTGAAGTCAGGTGTACGTAGTAGTGCTGCTGCGGTCATAATTTCTTTAAGCTTTTGAAATGCTTGCTCACACGCATCATCCCAATTAAATTTTGTGTTAGTTTTTAATAATATTGTAAGTGGTTTAGCTATCTTAGCATAATCTTTGATATGTCGTCGATAATATCCGGTTAATCCTAAAAATGAACGTACTTCCGAATCGTTTTTGGGTCTCGGAAAATTTACTACGCTTTCGATTTAGCAGGGTCTGGTTTAATACCTTCTTCCGAAATTTCATGCTCTACAAATTTAATTTGAGGCTGTAAGAAATGACATTTCTTAGGTTTTAATTTAATTCTGGCTTCTCCTAGACGTTTGAGATCTAATTCTAGCCTTTCTAAATGTCTCTCGAAATCTTTACTAAATACTAATATGTCATAGAGGTAATTTAGACAAATTTTATTTCTTAGATCATTTAAAAAGTGGTTGGCAGCTCTTTGCCATGAAGCGGGACTTTTTTTTAAGCCCATCGGTAAGCGCAGAAATTGATAATGGCCCTTGGAAGATAAGAACGCGCTCCTTGGGCGACCTTTGGGCTGTAATGGTAATTGTTAATGTGGAATTCAGGGCGGAATCGGAAATGCGGAGTTGACAGGTCTTACGACCTCCAAGTGATGCAGATTTGACGAGTGAGTAAATATGACTTTTTCGAGGCGTCTCAGCGAGAAATGGAGAACAACATTGAATGTAAATTCAACAGCTTCTTTATTTAATTTGTATAAATGCACAAGAGGGAGAGAGAGTTAAAAATTTACAAACGTTTCCCGACAAAACAGGAGAGATACCTGTAAGTTGATGATTCCTGGAAATAGTAGTCAACGACACAACAACACTACAGTCTTTACTCCTTAAATATTGAGCCTCTAGTCCTTAAATGGAGATGAGTTTAATTCAATTTAATATCTTGATAATGCTGCAATTCACACTTTTACCGTCTTTTGTTCGTTGGAAGACGATAACGTTATATTCTAGGCGGCAAGCGTCTACAAATGATGGCAAATGACATAAATAATGACTTGATTCAGGAGAGTGGCTCGATGGTGTTTGGTGTCCGTAAGAACTTGAGTGAGAGAGCAGAACTATATCTGTTTTGCGACGAGAATCAAGCTGTCCCTCGTCTGGAACTAAAGGCGAGATGCCTCGGTAAAAGCTCAGATCTTTGTCCATCACAGCTCTTTTATCCCTCTGCCCTCTCCTTCACCTTTCTCTCCCGGGCTGGCTGTTATTGTATCTTACACAATCGATCTGAGATCGAGTAACATTCTTTGTAGATATTCGTATAAACAATCGTAAAATGGACGGTAAGATAAACTAACACGTCCAAAGGACGGTAAGATAGACTAACACGTCCTGTTTCTCAATCTATCAGATTTCACTCAATTGCGTCATTACATTTA
>AYEL01079142.1:0-10661 GCA_000484575.1 Olivierus martensii
ATGCGGATTATTTGTTTTCTTTCGATGATTAAATTTAATTTTCTTTTAATTTACTCATCTCCTTGCAAAATGGCATCTGTAATAGCAGAAAACTACTATTTTCGAAAGGATTTTTTCTGCTTAATTTTAAAAATATGTACTTAATTAATCATTATAAATACTGAATTCATATACTGTACAATACGTGTTCATAGTGGATTAAAATGAGGTTTACATTTTATACGAAAATAAGCAAATATTAGCTATTATAAAAATATACCTAATCACCTCTTTATTGTCACTTACACTAAATAAATTTATTGCTCATAGTGTTAAGAATGCAAGATTTCCGTTTCAGGTATGTTAACAAATGACAATCTATATGATGGCACTTTGAGCAGTTGTATTTTATTAATTTACATCTTTTATCGATTCTGCTGGTGACTGAAATATAAAGAATAAACAAAGTCTCTTGCATCCTCAATAAATCATTAACCGTTAGGGTAATGTCAATTGTCTTGGTCTAACAAATATGTAGTCATTGGTAGCTTTTGAAATGGTCCAGAGTGACGTTGAACATATAAATTAGGACAAATAGAAATTCAAATTTCGAAACCGTAACAGATGAAAAACATTTCCAATCACAAATGTCTTCAGTATGCTATTTAAACAATAAAAAGAAATTATTGATACATCGAAATCGATGAAGTTCGCTGAAAACGTGAAAAAATATTGCTTATCATTTTCAACCAATTTCACCGAAGTGACGCCTGTGGGGCTATGTCAAAAATGAAGTGTATACTACAGTACCAGTTTCAATGCATGATCTGAAACAAGTAACAGAAATAGTCTGTATGGAACTAACATCTATCATGATGTCTAATGTACTGAAATCTGTCAGAACAGTTTGCAGTTGTGTATTGGTGTAGATAGATTTAATCCTTCTAGGATAATATTTACATCAGTTACACGACATCATTGCATTAATAATATAAAAGAAAGCTGTAATGTTGAAGATGGGAAATTGATTAAGCAATTATTTTGAAGTTTTGAATGAAGTTTTTATTCTATTTCGATGTACATTTTTACAATGTTCAAAATAACATGCAGAAGACATATAATTGGAAATATTCTTTTATCTCTTACGGTTTTGAAATTCTATTTACCCTAATCTGTATATTCAAGGTCACTGTCTAGACCACCTGCCTAGGCCATCCATGACTTTATATTAGTTTGCATTTACAGATTTGATATAACTCTAATAGTTAGTGATTAATTGTGGATGTAACTGGGATGCAAGACACTTTTGGTTCACCTTATATGATGATCACAATAAGTTGATTATGTTCAAACATTGTTGTTTGAGCATAATCAACTCAAACAGTTGTCAACTCAAACATTTATTTTAATTAATTATTGTTAATACATCTAATGACGACTATGATTACGATAAAGTGTAATGTGATGTGGTATAGTGTATCAGATGATGTAAGTGAATAGCTAGCAGCCAATCATTCCCGAAATTTCCATCTTCACTCAATCGCCAGACACTATTAGACCTCTCTTAGAAAATTACGTAGACAAAATAGGAGGTCTTAAACTTTTCCTAAGAAGTATATCTATTGTTCAAGATCAGAGGTTCCCAAAGTACCCTGCGATGCCAGATCATCCGCGAACTTAAATTCATATAGATTATATACATTTTTACAAAACATAAATAAATTTTATCATATTATGATTAAAAATTATCCAGTTGAAACAATACATGTATAAGTGCTTCCCAATGTGGGGTCGGAAAACTCCCCCCTTTATTGTCGGGATTCGAATCGAAGTATAAAATTTAATGACGCAATTGAGTGAAATCTGATAGATTGAGAAACAGGACGTGTTAGTCTATCTTACCGTCCTTTGGACGTGTTAGTTTTGTGAGTATGCTAGCCCGCTGACCGCAAGATAGAATATTAAGCTGCTCAACAGGCAGATAGCGGCGGCCGGATGGCCGAGTGGTAACGCGTTGGCGTGCCACACTGGAGGACCCGGGTTCGCAATACGCGATCTGAAATTCATATAGATTATATACATTTTTACAAAACATAAATAAATTTTATCATATTATGATTAAAAATTGTTCAGTTGAAAAAATACATGTATAAATGCTTCCCAATGTGGGGTCGGAAAACTCCCCCTTTATTGTCGGGATTCGAATCGAAGTATAAAATTTAATGACGCAATTGAGTGAAATCTGATAGATTGAGAAACAGGACGTGTTAGTCTATCTTACCGTCCTTTGGACGTGTTAGTTTTGTGAGTATGCTAGCCCGCTGACCGCAAGATAGACTTACCGTCCTTTGGACGTGTTAGTTTTGTGAGGCCCGCTAGCCCGCTGAGCCCGCAAGATAGGATATTAAGCTGCTCAACAGGCGGATAGCCTTTCAGCAGCGTGTGACGTAGATAAGGATGAGTGGCGAGACGTTAGACAAGGGCGGACTCGCAGACAACGTTTGTGAGAACAAACATCTTCTTTTATTGGAGAAAGGTTATTTTACAAAGCATAACCCGACAATTTGGGTTGGAGGACAAATACCTTATTATAAATGGAGTTCTCTCCCATGCCGATGCTGAATGGGTCGACGATGACCGGGTTGGAAAAGCTGGAGACAGGTCCCAAAGAAGTCGGAATCTGGAATATGTTAGTTGGGAGGCGAAGGATGAGGGAGTTGGTCAGAAGCTGAACTCTGCCGTTGGATGGCTAAGTTGTCTGCTCGGTGATCCTGACGAGAGGTATCTCGGCCTGGCTGGGTCTCCGACGATGGATCACCAATTGTCTTTACGGCGTATACGGCCTCTCTTTAGAGATAAGCAAGCACGTCCGAACACTTCGGCGATCTGGATCCAACTGTCTGTTTCTTTTTCAGATTCTGTATTACTAGGTTGGTCAAGACAAAAGAACACCAGGACAAATACCTTATTACAAATGGAGTTCTCTTCCATGTCGAGGCTGGATAGGTCGACGATGACCGGGTTAGAAAAGCTGGAGACAGGTCCCAAAGAAGTCGGAATCTGGAGTATGATAGTTGGGAGTTGAAGGATGAGGGAGTTGGTCAGAAGCTGAACTCTGCCGTTGGATGGCTAAGTTGTCTGCTCGGTGATCCTGACGAGAGGTATCTCGGCCTAGCTGGGTCTCCGACGATGGATCACCGATTGTCCTTTATGGCGTATACGGCCTGGCTTTAGAGTTAAGGAAGCACGTCCGAACACTTCGGCGATCTGGAACCAACTGTCTGTTTCTTTTTGGGATTCTGTATTACTAGGTTGCTCAAGACAAAAGAACACAATTCTTCCTGGGTCGTCGCTATGACGAAACGTGACTTTTTTCCACAAGCTCGGATTCTGGTCGTTCCCTACCGTTGTTTATTATTTCATCCGCAGTTGGGGTCCATAATCCCTGTACATCTGCACGGACACGATCCCTTGTCCACGATACGTAAACAGTTTTGTTTTCGGAATTTACGATCTCGGGGACGAAGTTTCGCATCGAGTTATGTAATCCAGTAGATGCTTTGATTTTGTTTCTTATTCTTTCGGAATCAGTGGGAAACGGAATACCTCGGACCGGCTGGGAGAAGACACGATCCCTCGTCCACGATACGAAAACAGTTTTGTTTTGGGAATTTACGATCTCGGCGACGAAGTTTCGCGTCGAGTTATATAATCCAGTAGGTGCTTCGACCATTGTTTCTTATTCTTTCGGAATCAGTGGGAAACGGAATACCTCGGACCGGCTGGGAGAAGGACACCCTCGCCCGATATTTATAGCGAAATTGTTAACCCCGTTAATTTACGATCAAGAGTGAAACGACGTTCCCCAGCGAGCACCTGGGTCCCTGGATACCATAGTTTATCTTACCGTCCATTTTAAGATTGTTTATACGAATATATAAAAAGAATTTACTCGATCTCAGATCGATTGTGTAAGATACAATAACAGCCAGCCCGAGAGAGAAAGTTACCTCGCCCGATATTTATCCCGAAATTGTTAACCCGGTTAATTTACGATCGGGCGTGAAACGACGTTCCCCAGCAGGCACCTGGGTCCCTGGATCCCATAGTTTATCTTACCGTCCATTTTACGATTGTTTATTCGAATATCTGCAAAGAATGTTACTCGATCTCAGATTGATTGTGTAAGATACAATAACAGCCAGCCCGAGAGAGAAAGGTGAAGGAGAAGGCAGAGGGATAAAAGAGCTGTGATGGACAGAGCTCCGAGCTCTTATCGAGACATCTCGCCTTTAGTTCCAGACGCGGGACAGCTTGATTCTCGTCGCAAGACAGATATTGTTCTGCTCTCTCACTCAAGTTCTTACGAAAACCAGGAGGACAATAACAGGAGAGGGCAGAGGGATAAAAGAGCTGTGATGGACAAAGGACCGAACTCTTACCAAGACACCTCGCCTTTGGTTCCAGACTAGGGACACCTTGATTCTCGTCGCAAGACAGATATTGTTCTGCTCTCTCACTCAAGTTCTTACGAACACCAAACACAATCGAGCCACTCTCCCGAATCAAGTCATTATTTGTGTCACTTGCCATCATTTGTAGATGCTTGCCGCCTAGAATATAACGTTATCGCCTTCCAACGAACAAAAGACGGTAAAAGTGTGAATTGCAGCATTATCAAGAAATTAAATTGAATCCAACTCATCTCCATTTAAGGACTAGAGACTCAATATTTAAGAACTTAAGAACTAAAGACTGTAGTGTTGTTATGTCGTCGACTACTATTTCCAGGAATCATCAACTTGCAGGTATTTCTCTCCAACTTTGTGTCGGGAAAACGTTTGTAATTTCAGCTCTCTCTCAAATAATTTTAATGAATAAAAGAAGCTGTTGAATTTACGTTCAATGTTGTTCTCCATTTCTCGCTGAAACGCCTCAGACATTCATCCTTACTCACGCGTCAAACCTGGACCGCTTGTAGGTCGTAAGTCATGTCAATTCCGCATTTCCGTTTTCGCCCGGAAATCCGCAATTGGTGTCAGAAGTAGGATACGGAATTCCACATCAGTGGAATCCGGAAAGACGAAATAGGTAGCGGAATAACGAAAACAAAAGTCCAAAAGAAAAGAAACATTCCGAGATGACTAACGAGGCCGATACACGGGGAATGGAGATCGCTTCTTCGACTCCGGCGTCTTTTTCCGCCTTAACGGCTATGGTGCCCTCCTCTATAGAGCCGACCCAGCGAATAAACGATTTTTTGACACGATTGACGAAATCTCGATATTAGCAGCGTGGTCGGATCGCAAGAAGTTAGGAGTCGCCAAATGTATACTAAGTGGGATCGCAAGAGAATATGCATGGCGAGACTTTAAGATGAAGCATATTGCAGATTATAAAGCCTTTAAAGAACAAGTGACAAAAAGGTTCGTGGGAGTGCCATATATCATTCGCTTACAGCAGTTTCACACTTTCGTCCAACAGAGAGGCGAGGATGTGCAAACGTTCGCTGTTAGATTACAATCGCTGGCCGCGGACACGCTAATTAAAGTTGCGAATACAAGCAAGCAAGATAAAGCAATTATACAGTCTTGTCAGAGGCAAGAAACAGAGTTGTTCAATCGCCTCCTTTAATTCGATCAGGATCTGATTTGTATTTGTTGTCCTGTCGGTCTTTGGTTCGCTATAAGTATAGACCGCTGTGTCTGGCTCTGTTTCTAACGTATCTAGCCTGTCGCTAATTTGTTTAATTGTCGCCTCTAGCTCTCTCGTTCTGTTAGTGGATGAGTCGGCTATTCCGAATCCGATTTCTTCGGTACCAGCTTCGTCTGACCCTGTTATCCTTCCGACATATTGTCTGGGTTTCGTGATAACTTTTTCAATTAGCTCCTCACGTGTGGCTAACAATAACGCTTCTTCGTACGTCTTCGGATCATGGGACACCATTGCCCGCTTGATCCGGTCATTAATCCCATTTAAAAATTGAATGCGGAGATTGATTGATTACAGCAGTCTATACTTATAGCGAACCAAAGCCCGACAGGACAACAAATACAAATCAGATTCTGATCGAATTAAAGGAGGCGATTGAACAACTCTATGATAGAGTATATAAACTAGAAGAAATAATAGTAAAACAATCGAATTCGCCTAGAATGCGAAAGAATTTCCAAATAAGTCATATTATATTTCACCGCCGTCACAACAATATATTATATCAGGAACCAAATTGACAGAACAGTATAGGCCACCACAAAATAGGAATACATTTAGGAATAGGCCTAATTATTGGACTCGAAACTTTTGGGAAAAACCAATGGCAAATATGACACAACCACATAATTTTGTCGGGCCACGAGGAGGTCCGAGGTATCGCAACCCATCTCCGCCGCCACGATATTTAGCAGTGGGACAGCCGCCTATGATTCATCAGAGGTCACAACACAAATCTCGTCGTCGGAATCGACACAGAAAAACAAATTCCCGTGACCAGGCGAACGAGTCAATAAATAAACAGTCGAAAAATATATGTAGGATATCCTCAGTTAAAGAAAGACCGCAAGAAAATACTAAAAACTCACACATAAAAGTAAAGCGCAAAACCCGACTATGATAGACGAACCGACACAGAAGAGCACTGTCGCTCGAATTAAAGTTAAGAAAAATAGGCAGAAACGTAAACGGAGAGCAAAGGTGATAACAAGCCATCCAGGTGTCCAGTTAATAATATATGTGCCAGAATTAAAACTATTAATTAGGATCAAAATAATTTTAAATCGCCTAAAATAAATTCAATAACAAAACGAAAAGAAATTTAGTCACAAATTTTCAATCGGCAATAAAGTCTCGTTGAATCAGATCTATGCACCGCCAATTGTAAAACGAGAAATACGTCCAAAATATAGCGGGCCACACCGAATAATTGAGGAAACAAGTCACGTAAATATCGTAGAAGATATACCGTCAAAGAAAAGACATTTAGTGCACGCATATCGCTTAAAGCCGGCAATTGCCCGACTGGAGTTCGAACAGTTAGAGGAGATGGAAAGGGAAGACACCACAAAACAGTACATTTAAAAATAGGCCTAATTATTGGACTCGAAACTTTTGGGAAAAACCAATGGCAAAAATGACACAACCACAGAATTTTGGGAGGCAACGGGAAGGTCCGAGGTATCGCAACCCATCTCCGCCGCCACGATATTTAGCAGAGTGACAGCCGCCTATGATTCATCAGAGGTCACAACACAAATCTCGTCGTCGGAATCGACACAGAAAAACAAATTCCCGTGACCAGGCGAACGAATCAATAAATAAACAGTCGAAAAATATATGTAGGATAACCTCAGTTAAAGAAAGACCGCAACAAAATACTAAACTCACACATAAAAGTAAAGTGCATAACCTGTCTATGATAGACGAAAGGACACAGAAGAGCACTGTCGCTGGAATTAAAATTAAGAAAAATAGGCAGAAACGTAAACGCAGAGGCAAAGGTGATAAAAAGCCATCCAGGTGTCAAGTTAATAATATATGTGCCAGAATTAAAACTATTAATCAGGATCAAAATAATTTTAAATCCCCTTAAAATATATTTAATAACAAAACGAAAAGTAATTAAGTCATATAAATTTTCAATCGGCAATAAAGTCTCGTTGAATCAGATCAATGCACCGCCAATTGTAAAACGAGAAATACGTCCAAAATATAGCGGGCCACACCGAATAATTGAGGAAACAAGTCCCGTAAATTTCGTAGAAGATATACAGTCAAAGAAAAGACATTTAGTGCAAGCAAATCGCTTAAAGCCGGCAATTGCCCGACTGGAGTTCGAACAGGTAGAGGAGATGGAAAGGGATCAATTAAGACCCGAACCCTCGCCTGAAGGAACCCCAGAATTAGAAGTAGATCCTTGGGATGAATTGGTGTTCGCGTCGATGCGGCCAGGACCTCGGTATGACGAGGAGCCGATCGAATCGGACCCCGGTCCGAGTTCACAACCTCAGACCTTTCGAGAATATGAACTTAGGAGTTACGGATCAGTTCCAGATACAGATTGGATTTTATCCGCTTCTACACGTTCTAGGGTCCCAAGAGAAACCAATGTTTCATAACAAATTAAATTTAATTTAAAGTCCTACACAATTGTATTAGAATAAAGCGATAGAATATTAAAAAATAGAAATCAATTTAATATAATTTATTTGCAAACATAATCTACAAAACAGTCCCCTATAGGTCTGGGGAAGTAGAATAAGCCTATCACGTCCCTCAGGTGGATGGTAGAAGTCCATCGACTGAGGTAGAATCGGCTAAAGCAAACAACGTCTCCTATAGGTACGGGGATTAGAATAGGCCTATCGTCAGCTGGTACGTGTGTATGAGCCCACTATACTAGCACAAGCACAAACAAACTGCACAAACACACACTTCCCCTGTGGGTTCGGGGAAAGAATAGGTCCACCATGCGATGCTATGGGCTGTAATAACCCGTCGAACGGATCAATACAGGCCCAGAAAATGCTATCTTCCCATATGGGTCCAGGGAATTAGAATTGGCCCATCATGACGATCCTATGAGCGGTAGATGTCCGTCAAACGGATCTATCTAATCTCTCTGTTTAGGGTTTTAAACATACCCTTTTTCGCCATGTCGATGCGGCCAGGAACTCGGTATGACGAGGGGCAGATCGAATCGGACCCCGGTCCGAGTTCACAACCTCAGATCTTTCGAGAATACGCACTTAGGAGTTACGGGTCAGTTCCAGATACAGACTGGATTTTACCCGCTCCTACACGTTCTAGGGTCCCAAGAGAAACCAATGTTTAATAACAAATTAAATCAAATTAAAGTCCTACACTATTTTATTAGAATAAAGCGATAGAACATTAAAGAATAGAAATCAATTTAATATAATTTATTTGCAAACATAATCTACAAAACAGTCCCCTATAGGTCTGGGGAAGTAGAATAAGCCTATCACGTCCCTCAGGTGGAAGGGAGAAGTCCATCCACTGAGGTAGAATTAGCTAAAGCAGACAACGTCCCCTATAGGTACGGGGATTAGAATAGGCCTATCGTCAGCTAAAATTTCCCCTATAGGTACGGGGATTAGAATAGGCCTATCGTCAGCTGGTGTGTGTATGAGCCCACTATACTAGCACAAGCACAAACAAACTGCACAAACACACACTTCCCCTGTGGGTCCGGGGGAAAGAATAGGTCTTCATGCGATGCTATGAGCGGTAATAACCCGTCGAACGGATCAATACAGGCCGAGAAAAGGCTATCTTCCCCTATGGGTCCGGGGAATTAGAATTAGCCCATCATGACGATCCTATGAGCGGTAGAAGTCCCTCAAACGGATCTATCTAATCTCTCTGTTTAGGGTTTTAAACATACCCTTTTTCGCACCGTTTTTCTTTTGTTTAGGGAGCGTTTGCGATCTTGTGGTAAAGTCCACGGACGTAAAACTGCTAAACAATTTCAGCTCCACACTGGTGTTAAATAGATATAAAATGAAAATATTAAGAAATAAAATTAAACTAAGAGAATAAATAAATAAGGAAGAAATAAAACAAAATACAAATCAAGTATAAATAAATAAATTAGAAGAAATATATGCAAGTACCGCAACTTAAGCGAAACGCATAGTCTGGTGTGTGCTACACGAAGGCTTCCACACCGAAAATAGGGCTAATGTGCGCTACACAAGCAGGTACATAACTAAGGAGAAATAAATTATGAAATAGAATTATAAAGGAGATAAAGAAAAGAGAAATAAAAATAAATATATAAATATAGAACTGAATGGAATATACAAAATCAATGAATTAGTGATAGGAGTAATAAAATTTAGAATAAGACAAGTCGAGATAAATAGAAAGTAGAGAGAGAAATAAAAATATGATGTCGATGGACTTTGGATCAACATTTGCTAAGTTGATGAACTTTGTATCAGTTGACTCGATGTTGATGTCTATCCATGGAGCACAGATAGCTGGATGTAACAGGAAGTGGGTTACCAAAGAGTATTCCAACGCTTCCGACTCACTCATCGCCGATACATAAATTAGAAAAATCGTTTTGGAATTATAATGAATAATAGGAACAAAATATAATATGACATAGACGAAATTTTATGGTGTGAATATTTATGAAAAGAAATAATACCGTTGTAGAAGATGACCGGCAACGAGGCTTACGTGTCTTTGGAACTGGAGATAGAAAGAAAATTATAAACAAGAGAATTTTATATTATAATTATAAATAAAATTGTATAGCAATTTATATATATATATATTTTATATAATGATATTACTTATGTTAAAATAATGATCTAAAGAGTGAATTAATAAATATTTTCTTTTGTTTCACGAGTGCTTTATTGTGAAGTTATTCGACACTTATTGCGCAATCGCATGCGTTCGCGAACTTTTCGGTGAAATATGAGAAAGAGTTGAAATATATAAATTTGAGTAGAGAATACCAAATATAAATTTAAGTTATTAGTGGTTAAGAATACTTGTAAAATTTTATTGATATAACGGTTAAGAATATTTGTAAAATTGTTAATGTAGTGAATAAGATGATAAATTGTAAATTTCGTTTTGTAAAATGCATCTATCCCTAAGGGGATGGATCATTTTCGAAAGCGTGGAGTATATGTGGGGTCGGAAAA
>AYEL01079144.1:0-21000 GCA_000484575.1 Olivierus martensii
AAAATTTAATTATTATAAAAATTTATAGAAAATTAATATATTTCGGGAAGCATTCTTTTAATTCCAAAAAAGTGGAAATCCTACTGTGAATGATTATTTCATATAAACTGTTATATATTAAATAAATTAATTTTATTAGACTATCTTATACAGTCAATCGTTGGTTCACGAACGGCACGGAGTACGAACAATTCGGTTTACGATCAAATTTTCCGAACACAAAATATCTCTGATGACGTAACGTGTCTCGAATTACTAACACGCAAATAGTCAAAATGAACATTTTTAATGATAATGCTACGTGACACTTTAAAAACATTTTAAAACGTGGTCAGAAACAAATCACACCGGACAATTTTTAGTGAGACATAGGCCCTGTGGTATGAAGTAGAATCGAGTGATGCCAACAGACAGAAGAAAGAAAAAGAATACCCTTCCAAACAATAACATAACGCCTTCCTGAGTGTGGAGATAAAACTGCGGCTAAAACATGGTGATGAAGATCACAATAATGAATGTTATAACTTCATTAGTGTCATTAGAAAGCACTAAAACTTATTTGCCAATAAATAACGACGATGATAATGATTTGTTTCACTCTCTCACTTTTAAAATCTTATCATTTAGTATGAACTACTTTTTCCGAGACGTTGGATAAACGATGTAAACCGGTGTCAACACACCCACCACCTTTCAAAACGATTACTGTCTTGACCGTTTGATGAGCTCAGCACTGATTGGCATATTGAGATTTGGAACGGTTTGCTGAAATTTCTACTCATCACTGATTAGTCTGTTGAGGTTTGGAATGCACAAATACTTTTTCACTCTCTCACTTTTAAAATCTTATCATTAGAATGAACTACTTTTTCCGAGACGTTGGATAAACGATGTAAACCGTAGTCAACACACCCACCACCTTTCAAAACGATTATTGTGTTGACCGTTTTATGAGCTCAGCACTGATTGGCATATTGAGTTTTGGAACGGTTTGCGGAAATTTTTACTCACCACTGATTAGTCTGTTGAGGTTTGGAATGCACCAATTCTTTCCGTTCTAAATATCGAATACTGTAGTTGGTGTCAATGTTTAGCACCTTGGCTTGGGACGACTCTTGACAGACCAGCACCGCACAGGGAGAAACGTCTTCACCAACAGACTTGATTAAAAATATCATCTCAAACTTTTTTGACCTTATCTTTCACCTTTTTCGCGGGAAAGATAATGTCTCATGTTTTATTTGTTCTTTAGAAAACCTGTGTTGCACAAATTCTTTCCTTTCTAAATATCGAATACTGTAGTTGGTGTCAATGTTTAGCACCTTGGCTTGGGACGACTCTTGACAGACCAGCACCGCACAGAAACTCCTTCACCGACTGACTTGTCTCACATCTCATCTCAAACGTTTTTTTGACTTTACCTTACACCTTTTTCGCGGGAAAGATAATGTCTCATGTTTTATTTGTTCTTTAGAAAACCTGTGCTTTTAGAACTACGATTCCATCTTTTTGTTAACAGATTACGCCACTTTCTATTCTGGGAGAATACTAAGTAGCGGGGTGAAACAAGCCCTTCTACAGGCTGCCCACCCCTGCGGAGGGGTCAGTCGGATTGTGGAGTAGGAGGATTGACGGGCCGTGCCTGGACCCCATGAAAATATTTTAAAGGGGTGGGACCCGAGACTCGAACCGGAGTCCTCCAGAGTGGAAAGTCGAAGCGTTTCCACGTGGCCATCTCGGCCTCCCTACGATTCTATTACACCATTGTTCATTGCCATATGATACTCCATTTCCCTTCTTTGTTTTACACAATTCACAAGTTCTAGACGTTGCCTTTCTA
Source organism: Olivierus martensii (assembly GCA_000484575.1). Lineage (NCBI taxonomy): Eukaryota > Metazoa > Arthropoda > Arachnida > Scorpiones > Buthidae > Olivierus > Olivierus martensii. Next base: position 1,841 of record AYEL01079144.1, read on the forward strand.
TTCGAATACGAGGCATATTTTCGTTGGCGGTACTAAAATTTTTGAATTTTTACTTTAGCGGTACGCATTTATGAAAAGATTGAAAACCGCTCGACTACAGTATATCATTATACATAAAATCAAAACTTCTGCTTAATTTTAATAATTCTATTATAAATCACGAGATTGTGTAATAAATATTACTAAAATGTAAAATTAAATTAATATTAAATAATAATTTTATAAGCAAGCTAAAATATTTTCTTATTTTAATAGAACAGATACCTTAATACAGCAAACAATTCGAGAGAAATTCCATTCCTATACTATTCTTACGACTGCTCACAGATTACAAACAATTATCGGCTCGGACAGAATTATGGTAATTTCTCATTTAAAAAAATAATGAACTACGAGTAATATTGCTATTTCGTTTTATTGATATTGTTTACTTTTCTTAATTATAATTTATTTGATAATACAAAATTTCAAATTAAACTTTTAGATTTTACAAGATGGAAGAATAGAAGAATTTGACGAACCACATAAACTTTTGAATAAAGAAGACGGAATATTTTATAATATGGTGAAGAAGACAGGAATGATAAAAAGATTGTGCTCAATTGCCGAAGATTCGTATATAGAGAAGAATAAAATTGATAACAAATTGTATGAGAAATTTTAGCTGTATTAAACGCTGGATATGAAAATAATTTAATGCATTAAAAAAATTATTTCAGTGATAAAATGTTATACACTGACGGAAAAAAAATCCCAACACCAAGAAAGACTTGTGTTAGATAAACAAAAATAAATTAATATTAAATAATAATTTTATAAGCAAGCTAAAATATTTTCTCATTTTAATAGAACGGATTCCTTAATACAGCAAACAATTCGAGAGAAATTTCATTCCTCTACTATTCTTACGATTGCTCACAGATTAGAAACAATTATCGACTCGGACAGAATTATGGTAATTTCTCATTTAAAAAAAAATAAAGAACTACGAGTAATATTGCTATTTCGTTTTATTGATATTGTTTACTTTCTTAATTATAATTTATTTGATAATACAAAATTTCAAATTAAACTTTTAGATTTTACAAGATGGAAGAATAGAAGAATTTGATGAACCACATAAACTTTTGAATAAAGAAGACGGAATATTTTATAACATGGTGAAGAAGACAGGAATGATAAAAAGATTGTGCTCAATTGCCGATGATTCGTATATAGAGAAGAATAAAATTGATAACAAATTATATGAGAAATTTTAGCTGTATTAAACGCTGGATATGAAAAAATTTAATGCAGTAAAAAAAATTATTTCAGTGATAAAATGTTATAATTGTATAAATCAGCAATGTTCATCAGTATCCAATATAACAGTAATAACAGATTAAAGAATTCATTCTGTATAGTATGTTCAATTATAAAAAAACAGCATACATTCAGTAGAAAATGTTTTAAAGCAACCTTAGAAACGTTTCGACGATTCCAGTTGCCATCGTAAGATAAAAAAAATACAAATTTCTTATTTTTTATTTTATTAAAGGTGGCCGATTGGACGGTCTTATCCAATATAACTGTAATAACAAATTAAAGAATTCATTTTGTATAGTGTGTGTGTGTATGTAACTGTATATGTTCAATTATAAAAAAACAGCGTATATTCAGTAGAAAATGTTTTAAAGCAACCTTAGTAACGTTTCGACCATTCCAGTTGCCATCGTATGATAAAAAAAAAACAAATTTCTTATTTTTTATTTTATTAAAGGTGGCCGACTGGACGGTCTGAAACATTATTATTGTAATAATAGATTTCATAATCTGTGAAAATACTTGGTTTTTTTAGCTAAATTTTTAAACTGCTTAGTTGATCTACTCTTTCAAAAATTATAATATTTGTGGAGCCTTCGGGATTGTCAGACACATGCGCTCCGTAAAAATATTTTTTTAACGTTCTACAGCTATAGCGCGTCCATTTAAAAAAATTATGATTTATTGTTTTTTTTGCGATTTTGTCGGCAATATACCGTACTCTGATACCCTTTTTTAGTTTTGGATGAGAATCAAAAGAATAACAGAGTAAAGAAAATCGAAAAGCAATTAAGACTCTAATTTGCATATGTAAACAATACATAATTTTTCAAATTATTCACAATATATTTGGTATCGGATAAAAAAAATTTTATATATTTACATTCTTGATGATATTCCGCTTCTAATAATACCAAATACTTTATAATTCTAAAAACTTTTTTGGATTCACAAAGACAATTTATGAACTGAAACATGATCCCCATAATGTAATTTGATCTCTTGTGTAAACAAACAATCATATTATCCCTCTCGCGGATGAAATACGGTATTCTACTAAACAAATGTTTAAGATTATTGTTTATTAGCCATTTTTCTTTGTATTTTCTTCAAATAATGTAAGATAAATAATTTTTATTTTATAAGAAGTATTAGTACGTATGATAATGTCGACTTTGTTGAAAATTTATTTATTTTTATAAATATTGCTACAATTTGTATACGTTGCTATCATCCTGCCATCTATATGCCAGCTTTATCACTGACTTTTGATAAATTATCGTTTTTATACGTTTTTTACTCAAATTTATCTCAGTGCCTTTTAAAAATGAGTTGGTGAATTATTTCTCCGTATTTAGTCATTATAAGTCATTAATTTTTTATACGTTTTTTACTCAAGATTAGTCTCAGAGCCTTTTAAAAATTACGTTTTTTACTCAAGATTAGTCTCAGAGCCTTTTAAAAATGGCGGAAGTGAATTATTTCTCTGTATTTCGTCATTCTAAGTCATTAATTTTTCGAAAAATAGTTAAAATATAATAATATTCAATTATTTCTCTGTATTTAGTCATTCTAAGTCATTAATTTTCCAAATGAATTATTTCTCTGTATTTCGTTTTCTAAATCAGGGGTGGGCAATTATACTTAAGATTTGTCTCAGTGCCTTTTAAAAATGGCGGATGGTGAATTATTTCTTATTAGTCTCAGAGCCTTTTAAAAATGGCGGATGGTGAATTATTTCTCTGTTATTTAGATATTATAAGTCATTAATTCTTACTGTGCACCATTTGTGTTACATTAATAACAAAATAGATTAGTTTATTAATAATATTAGCATTTTCAAACAAAGAGGATAGGTTTTCACGGCCTCTCCCCTTCATAAGCAGAATCTAGCTAGCCTACACCTACAGTCATGTAGTTGATCTTGGATGGACGCTATTGACAGTAATTATACACCACTGGTCAACTTATTACTTGTTTCGACTAGAGATAACACAAAAATTACTTTATTGTTTAAATTTTTGTGTTATTTTTAAAATAAAACTAATATAAACAAACAATCAGCTGATTTGAAAAACCGTTAGATATTTCCCGCCAGAATCTAGGACGCCGACTTCCGCGTTTCCTTTTGTCCGATCATGCGACTCACAATTAATTAATTTGTTTTCATCTTCCTTCGAATCACGTGATCCTGACGATTCCTTCGTCCGATCACATGATCCTCACATATTGCGTGATATAAAATAAAGTATAAAATATATTCTAAGCAAATCAGTGGATATCCAAAAAATAGTAGTTCAAATTCAATAAAAACGGTTATGATTACTTGTTAGCCGAATTTTATATTGTATTTTTTTATATAGTATCTTTATTAAGAATTTTAACTATACAGTATGTGTTAATAATTTGTACAAACAATAAATTTCGTTTGCTATCTAAGTGAATTACACTATTTGGAATTAAGTTCTCTTTTAATAAGGGTGATATGTAAAAATGGAAAGAAATTCTTGATGTTGGAGGAACTGTACTTCCAAAAATATCCTGTAAAAAATAAATTATAATAAATCTTAAATTATATAATATGTTAAATAAAAATTTTATTTTGTGTTTATAATTCCGTATATGTTGTGATTTTCAAACTTATAAATAGTCGACAGATATTTGGCCCAACGGACAACTCGCTGAATGGATATTCGGCCATATAAACATATGACCATTCTTGTTATTTTTATTTGTCATTTGTTATTTTTGTTCATATTTGCATTTTATATTATTTTTATTTATTTATTGTAACACAATTGCTTTACAAACAAACGACATAATGGCCCGCTATCCGATTTCGATTCTGCGTTACAGAAATTGTATGGTAATACGTAAATATGATAAGTTTTAGAGAACCCCTGCTATATATGATAAAATATGAACTATCAATTAGGCACATGTGGCATCATCACTAAGTCTAATTCCCATAGAATAACATGACAAATCATTTCAGACAGGACGCACCTTCATATTTTGTCATATATCGCAATGGCCTCTCAAATTTATACTTTTACATCGTATGATTGTAGACAATTTGTGAACTGAAACATGATCCCCATAATGTAATTTGATCTCTTGTGTAAACAAATAATCATATTATCCCTGTCGCGGATGAAATACGGTATTCTACTACATAAATGTTTAAAATTATTGTTTATTAGCCATTTTTCTTCGTATTTTCTTCAAATAATGTGAGATAAATAATTTTTATTTTATAAGAAGTATTAGTACGTATGAGAATGTCGACTTTGTTGAAAATTTATTTATTTTAATAAATATTGCTACAATTTGTATACGTTGCTGTCATCCTACCATCTGTATGCCAGTTTTATCATCCTGCCATCTGTATGCCAGATTTTTGATAAATTATCGCTTTTTATACGTTTTTTACTCAAATTTATATCAGTGCCTTTTAAAAATGGCGGATGGTGAATTATTTCTCTGTATTTAAATATTATAAGTCATTAATTTTTTAAAAAATAGTTAAAATATAATAATATTAGCATTTTCAAACAAAGGGGATACGTTTTCACGGCCTCTTCCCTTCATAACCAGATTGTAGCTAGCCCACACCTACCCTCATGTAGTTGATCTTGGATGGACGGTATTGACAGTAATTATACACCCCTGGTCAACTTATTACTTGTTTCGACGTTACTGTTATTTTTAAAATATAACTAATATAAACAAACAATCAGCTGATTTGAAAAAACCGTTAATATTTCCTCGCCAGAATACTAGGACGCCGACTTCCGCGTCGATCGTCAAGTGTGGTATAGGTCGCTAGGACGCCAACTTCCGCGTCGACCGTCAAGTGTGGTATAGGTCGCTTTGTTTCGCTGTTTATCAGCTGATTTCGAAAAACCGTTAGATATTTCCCGCCAGAATCTAGTGTCAATCGTCAAGTGTGGTATAGGTCGCTTTGTTTCGCTGATAAGTTGATCGTCAAGCATGGTATAGGTCGCTTTGTTTCTCTGATAAGTTAAAATTTATAAATTTCGTGGTATAGGTCGTTTCTTTCTCTGATAAGTTAAAATTTATAAATTTTTTAAATAAAACTAATTTATCGAATTTTGTGTGTGAAAAAGCGCTATAATCGTATTATTTACAATGGGCCAAACTTTCCCATATTTTAATTTACTGGATGAAGCTATCTCTAAAAAAGAAGTAAGGAAAAAATCTGAAGGATATGTGGAACATGATAAAGTCGGAAAATTCGGATGATCCGTTCTTGAATTTTTGGCGGTCCAATAGAGGAGAGTAATTCGATTATAAATCGATTAAAAAATTAATTAAAAATATAATTAAAAATCTAAATTTTACCAAAATTTTGGTTACTATGATAAAACAATGAAAAACATGACAAAAAATAATATTTTGAAATTTATTTTTTCAATATAAATAAAAATAAGGGCACCAGACCCTGTCAATAACGTTATTGATAACGGAGTTGTAGCACGTCTTCGGTCTGTCAAGTACGTTATTGACACCGGAGTGCAAAGGATTAAGACTTAAATGCCCTAGTCAGGATTTCTGACTCCAGTTGGGTTAGAATGTGTCCCAACAACACAGTTTGATTCTGGCCGAAAAACGCGGTTGTGGCGTGAGTAAGGATGAGGCAGGAGAGCCAGTAGACACAATAAGTCAAACAACTCAAATTAACATTAACAATAAACATTCTCAAAGATTCCTGTACATTATCGTACATGCCAACAGTTTAACACATTGGTGGAAGGAGAAATACCTTGTCATTGAATTCTTGATGTTGATGTTTGATCAGTATTGGAGGCGTTTGTCTACGGCGAAAAATAACGTCGATGTCGAAGTTTCCGAGGTTTGTAAACTGATGAAACAAGTGAACGAACTAGGCGGCGAGGGAGAGACGAACTCGGAGGTCGGCGTCGTTGGATGAGACGAACAAGAAGACGGATACGACCATCGTGGGTAACGTGGAAAGACGTTCAGGAAAGAGAGACCCGACCCTTTGTTCAGTGCGACCTTATATCATTGACCGTCTCCTACTCCCATCGGTCAAAAGGCAGGCAGTCTCGGCTTCAAGATGACCGTTCTTGGCCCAGTCCCTCTTATAATTCGGGTCATAAATCCATAATTATCACCCGAATAACGATTGTTTTCGATGTGGTTTCCGGCGCAGTCCTCTTATCTTCGAATTTTATCATAACTATGATTGTTCTTGTTCTTAATTATGGATTTTCGTACGTGATGTTTTTCACTAGTAACATTTCTAAGTAATATTAATTACGATATTTTCGACTTTTGTCGAATCACGTGATCCTCGCGGTTCCTTCTGTCCAATCATGCGACTCACAATTAATTAATTTGTTTTCATCTTTCTTCGAATCACGTGATCCTGACGATTCCTTCGTCCGATCACGTGACCCTCACAATAGCTCCTGCAAAGTAAAATGGTTCACTATTTGTGAAGTCATTTTAAGTTTTAGTCTCATTGGGCTTAAAATAGTTTTTAGTTTATTATTAACCATAATTGAAGTTCTTTTAACTAATATAGGTATTATCCTTCCAATTTACAGTTTATATCTTAATTTTTAGGAATCTCTCTCTTACAATAAACAAGAAGAAAAATTTTCTTATTCTAATATTAAAGATCGCGATGTCCGACATGAGTCGACTCTATCAGCACATGATTCGCGTGTTTGTTTACTTGTAATTGTTATTATCAAATTATTAATATGATTTCACCGACATTGTTAAATTCATAGATTCGTTATTATTTTTACAATTGTTATTATTATATTGCTTATTTCTACAAAATAAAGACGTATAGTCGTTTTTCTTTTACCGGAAGGACTATTTTAGCGCTTGTTATAATTATTACGTCGCTATTTAAAGTTACAATTTATCCTGATCTAAACTAAAGTGATTCGTCGGGAAACTCGAGTTGACATAAAGTATCCATAATCCATTTTTCGTCTGTCACTGATCCCTTACTTCGTATCGTGTAGTCATGTGTGTATGGTCCCGATTGTGTCTGTGAAGTGGCGGTGATCGTTCTCGACTCTTGCGCTGGTGACGGACCTAACTCGGGCAAAGTTCTTGGTTCGCCTGACGAAGGTTCCGCCGATATTCTCGGTTTTGTCTCTAATGAAGATAATATTAACTCGTCCCAAGGATCAACTTCTGGTTCGAGAATCGCCTCAGGTGTGGAAGATACTTGTCTACTGGGACTTCTCTCTTCCATCTGCTGATCGAATTCCATACTAGCTATAGCCGGTTTTAAACGGTTACTATGTACTAAAATCCGTTTCTTTGTTTTTATATTTTCTACAATAAAATTTATAGGACTGGTTTTTTTCTATTATCCGATATGGTCCACTTAATCGCGGATAAAATTTGCGTTTAGAATTAGCTGAAATAACCACCTGCTTAACATAAACTGGATCGCTTACTGCGAATTTATAAGGTTTCGTTTTACTGCTATGATAAACTTTTCATTTTTCGGCAGCAGCTTGTGAATGTTGTTGTGCTAATTTGTGTGCTTCTTTTAAATGCAACTTTAGTTCCGTCACAAAATTCTCGTCTACATCATAAGTGGCAGTATTCGGATCAGTTACAATATCAAAAGGATAAGTTGGATCACGTCCATACAAAAGATAAAAGGGACTTTCGTACGTGGATGAGTTTGTGGTTGAATTATAGGCAAACAAAATATATTGAAACATCTCATCCCATTGTGTCTGGTCTTTCTGAACGTAGTGTGCCAGCATATCAATGAGCGTTTTGTTTAGGCGTTCTACGACGCCGTTACATGTCGGATGATACGCTGTCGTTAATAGGCGTTTTATACCTAGATTTTCGGCTGCTTCTTTCATTATTTTGCTTGTAAAGTTCGTACCACGATCAGTTAAAACTGTCTTGGTACACTATGACGTAATAGTATGTTAGTAACGAATGCTTTAGCAACTGTTTTCGCCGATATTTCTGCCAAAGGAATGCATTCTCCATACCTAGAAAAATGATCTACGAAAACTAATATATATTTGTTGTTGCCTAATCTAGTAACGGGTAATGGTCCCACAATGTCCATAGCAGTCCTTTCAAAAACCTGCGTTAATTTAGGAAAGGGTTGTAATGGCACATGACGTCGCGCATCCTGACGTGGCGTACTGCACACTGAGTACAACTGTGGCAATATTTAACTATGTCCCTACGCATGTTGGGGAAAAGAATTGTTTCTCTATTTTCTTTCTCATTTTGCCTGCACCAACGTGTCCTGATGTCGGCGCATTATGAAAAATATTTAAAATATATCCTACCAACGATCTAGGTATTACTAGCAGATGCCAAACTTCCCTACGATTTTGACATTGTTTTCGTTTATATAGTACCCCACTTCCATCCAAAAAGAAATCAGCATATTCATCTAGCTGATCAGAAGCATCTGACTGTGATAATTTTTGAATAATATACTTACATCTCGCATCAAATTTCTACTGTTCTCCTATTTGTTCAATGCTGTAAATAGGTTGATATTCTTCTATCGAACAAATCGGATTGCGATTCAAAGCATCCGCGTTTGTATGTGTTTTACCTGGTTTGTGAATAATTTTAAAATTGTATTCTTGCAATTTTAAATTCCATCGGGCGAGACGTGAACTTGGATCTCGGACATTCAACAACCATCGTAATGGTCTGTTATTGGTATCAATTTCAAACGGGCAACCCTACAAATAAGGTCGAAAATATTTGATAGCTCAAACGATAGCAAGGCATTCCCTTTCAGTTGTGCTATAGTTAACTTACGGCGGACTTAATTGTCGACTTGCGTAAGTTATTGGGAGTTCTCCCCTTACATCTTTCTGTGACAAAATAGCTCCAATTGCGTAATTTGAAGCATCGGTTGAAAGTAAAAATGGTTCAGTGATGTCAGGTGAACGTAGTAGTATTGCTGTGGTCATAATTTCTTTAAGCTTTTGAAATGCTTGCTCACACGCATCACCCCAATTAAATTTTGTGTTAGTTTTTAATAATATTGTAAGTGGTTTAGCTATCTTAGCATAATCTTTGATATGTCGTCGATAATATCCGGTTAATCCTAAAAATGAACGTACTTCCGAATCGTTTTTGGGTCTCGGAAAATTTACTATGCTTTCGATTTTGGCAGGGTCTGGTTGAATACCTTCTTCCGAAATTTAATGCCCAAAAAATTTAATTTGACGCTGTAAGAAATGCCATTTTTTTAGGTTTTAATTTAATTCTGGCTTTTCCTAGACGTTTGAGAACTAATTCTAGCCTTTCTAAATGACTCACGAAATCTTTACTAAATATTAATATGTCGTCGAGGTATTTTAGACAAATTTTATTTCTTAGACCATGTAAAAAGTGGTTGGCAGCTCTTTGCCATGTGGCGGGGCTGTTTTTTAAGTCCATCAGTAAGCGCAGAAATTGATAATGGCTCTCGGGGGTTGAGAACGCGCTCTTTGGGCGACTTTTGGGCTGTAATGGTAATTGCCAATGTGGAATTCCGGGCGGAATCGGAAATGCGGAATTGACCGGTCTTACGACCTCCAAGCGGTGCAGGTTTGACGCGTGAGTAAGGATGACTGTTCGAGGCATCTCAGCAAGAAATGGAGAACAACATTGAATGTAAATTCAACAGCTTCTTTATTTAATTTGTATAAATGCACAAGAGAGATAGAGTTAAACATTTACAAACGTTTCCCGACAAATCAGGAGACATACCTGTAAGTTGATGATTCCTGGAAATAGTAGTCGACGACACAACAACACTACAGTCTTTAGTCCTTAAATATTGAGCCTCTAGGAGATTCAGACATGAGAGTTACAGATTTTTTTAAAATTTTGTATATTTGTTGTAGCCCCTTTGGACAATATAATATGCAAGCAAGAAAGTGGAAACTGAAGCATTGTCGATAAAATCGATCGAGAAGTTTCTAGCTGAATTCATATACATTATAATTGAAAAATCGCAGAATTTCTATTAGAATAATTGGTAGCCTCTTACTTTCATATGTGTACGATCGTTTATTCTATCCCCGATTGTTAGATTATGCCTTTGGACAATATAATCTGCAAGCAAGAAAGTGGAAATTGAAGCATTGTCGATAAAATCGATCGAGAAGTTTCTAGCTGAATTCATATACATTATAATTGAAAAATCGCAAAAGTTCTGGTAGAGTAATGGATAGCCTCTTACTTTCATAAATGTACGATCGTTTATTCTATTCCCGATTGTTAGATTATTTATTTTTATTAATTTCTTTACATTATTTTGTATAAATCATCGATGGTATAAATACAGATATTTGTATTTTATTATTTGTTTAAATATTTAATGTTTACATATTTTTTTGTCAACAGATGGCGCCATTATGTAAGAATAGCTCAGAGATTTTAATTTATACTATACTGCGTTAATTGAACGGTATCAGCGATAGCAAGATATACACACATGTACTCCGACACCTTCCTAGGTGTCGGAGTACATGTGTGTATATCTTGCTATTTGTGATGTTTTTTATTGCATTATGATTATGCATTGTGTAGCATATGGATGTAACAATCAGCGAAGAACAGGTGATAGAAGTTACAGCTTTCTTAGGTGAGGAATATTATATTTTTGCCTCCAATTTTTGAGTCTTTGTTTTCGCTGATACCGTTACGATTAACGCAGGCCATTATAAATTCAAATCTCTGAAGCATTCGTACATAACGGAGCCATCTTTTGAGAAAAAAACATGTAAACACATAAAATATTTTAAGAAATAAAAAATTACAAATAAATGTATTTATATCCTTTATAATTTATAAAAAATAATGTAAAAGATTAATGAAAAACTACAACTCGAGAATCAATCAACTCTCACATATTTACGAAAGTAAGAGGCAATCCATTACACTATCAGAACTTCTACAAATTTTTGAATTGTAATGTATATGAATTCGGAGCGAAACATCTCGTTCGATTTTATCCACAATGCTTGAGTTTGGTACTATTTTGCTTGAACATTATATTGTCCTAGTGCATTACTACAAGTAGCCTATACAAAATTTAAAAAAAAAAAATCGGTGATTCACATGTCTGAACTTCCTCTTGTTAGATTTTTTTGATTCATATATTTTATATGAATCATCATGGGGTTTGGGCCCGGCCCGTCGATCCCCATCCTCCACAATCCGGTTGACCTCTCCTCAGGGATGGAAGGGCTTGTTTCGCCCCGTCACTTAGTATTCTCTCTGAATGGAAAGTGGCGTCATCTGATAACACAGAAAAAAAATAGCCCCTGCAAAGTAAAATGGTTCACTATTTGTGAACTCATTTTAAGTTTTAGTTTCCTTGGGCTTAAAATAGTTTTTAGTTTATTATTAACCATAATTAAAGTTCTTATAACTAATATAGGTATTATCCTTCCAATTTACATTTTATCTTAATTTTTAGGAATCTCTCTCTTACAACAAACAAGATGAAAAAAAAAAAAATTCTTATTCTAATAGTAAAGTTCGCGATGTCCGATTGAGTCGATCTCTATCGACACACGATCTGCGCGTTTGTTTAAGTCGTTTCCTCGGTTTATTTAAGTGACATTATCGATTATGTCGTCTGGTCATCAAAATTCAGAGCGCGATTTACCTTTGTTTATTTCTGTAAAAATAAAAACGTGTAGTCGATTTTCTCTTTTTACGTCGATTTCCATCCTCCACAATCCGGCTGACCTCTCCTCAGGGATGGGCAGCCTGTGGAAGGGCTTGTTTCGCCCCGTCACTTAGTATTCTCCCTGAATGGAAAGTGGCGTCATCTGTTAACAAAAAAAAATAGCCCCTGCAAAGTAAAATGGTTCACTATTTGTGAACTCATTTTAAGTTTTAGTCTCCTTGGGCTTAAAATAGTTTTTAGTTTATTATTAACCATAATTAAAGTTCTTATAACTAATATAGGTATTATCCTTCCAATTTACATTTTATCTTAATTTTTAGGAATCTCTCTCTTACAACAAACAAGATGAAAAAAAAATAATTCTTATTCTAATAGTAAAGTTCGTGATGTCCGATTGAGTCGATCTCTATCGACACACGATCTGCGCATTTGTTTAAGTCGTTTCCTCGGTTTAGTTAAGTGACATTATCGATTATGTCGTCTGGTCATCCAAAATTCAGAGTGCGATTTACCTTTGTTTATTTCTGTAAAAATAAAAACGTGTAGTCGATTTTCTCTTTTTAGGAAGAACAATATTTTAGCGCTCGTTATAATTAGTACGTCGCTATTTAAAGTTACAATTTATCCTGATCTAAACTAAAGTGATTCGTCGGGGAACTCGAGTGCGACTAAACATATCTCTAATCCATTTTTTCGTCTGTCACTGAGCCTTTACTTCGTAGCGCGTAGTCGTGTGTGTATGGTCCCGATTCTGTCTGTGACGTGGCGGCGGTTGTTCTCGACTCTTGCGCCGGTGTCGGACCTAACTCGGGCAAAGTTCTTGGTTTGCCTGACGGTCTGTCACTGAGCCTTTACTTCATAGCGCATAGTCGTGTGTATATGGTCCCGATTGTGTCTGTGACGTGGCGGCGGTTGTTCTCGACTCTTGCGCCAGTGTCGGACCTAACTCGGGCAAAGTTCTTGGTTCGCCTGACGTTGTAGATTCCGCCGATATTCTCGGTTCTGTCTCTAATGAAGATAATATTAACTCGTCCCAAGGATCAACTTCCGGTTCGGGAATCGCCTCAGGTGTGGAAGATACTTGTCTACTGGGACTTCTCTCTTCCATCTGCTGATCGAATTCCATACGAGCTATAGCTGGTTTTAAACGGTTACTATGTACTAAAATCCGTTTCTTTGTTTATATTTTCTACAATAAAATTTACAGGACTGGTTTCTTCTATTATCTGATATGGTCCACTAAATCGCGGATAAAATTTGCGTTTAGAATTGGCTGGAATAACCACCTGATTAACATAAACTCAATCGCCTACTGCGAATTTATAAGGTTTCGTTTTACTGCTATGATAAACTTTTCGTTTTTCGGTGGCAGCTTGTGAATGTTGTTGTGCTAATTTGTGTGCTTCTTTTAAACGCAACTTTAGTTCCGTCACAAAATTCTCGTCTACATCATAAGTGGCAGTATTCGGATCAGTTACAATATCAAAAGGATAAGTTGGATCGCGTCCATACAAAAGATAAAAGGGACTTTCGTTCGTGGATGAGTTTGTGGTTGAATTATAGGCAAATAAAATATATTGAAGCATCTCATCCCATTGTGTCTGGTCTTTCTGAACATAGTGTGCCAGCATATCAATGAGCGTTTTGTTTAGGCGTTCTACGACGCCGTTACATGCCGGATGATACGCTGTCGTTAATAGTCGTTTTATACCTAGACTTTACAAGCAAAATAATGAAAGAAGCAGCCGAAAGTTCGTACCACGATCAGTTAAAAGCTGTCTTGGTACACTATGACGTAATATTATGTTAGTAACGAATGCTTTAGCAACTGTTTTCGCCGATATTTCTGCCAAAGGAATGCATTCTGCATACCTAGAAAAATGATCTATGAAAACTAAAATATATTTGTTGCCTAATCTAGTAACAGGTAATGGTCCCACAATGTCCATAGCGGTCCTTTCAAAAACTTGCGTTAATTTAGGAAAGGGTTGTAATAGCGCTTGAAGTCGCGCATCCTGACGTCGGCATAGTGCACACTGAGTACAACTGTCGCAATATTTCACTATGTCCCTACGCATGTCTGGCCAAAAGAATTGTTTCTCTATTTTCTTTCTCATTTTGCCTGCACCAACGTGTCCTGATGTCGGCGCATTATGAAAAATATTTAAAATATATCCTACCAAGGATCTAGGTATTACTAGCTGATGCCAAACTTCCCTACGATTTTGACATTATTTCATTTATATAGTACCCCACTTCCATCCAAAAAGAAATCAGCATATTTAGCTAGCTGATCAGAAGCATCTGATTGTGATAATTTTTGAATAATATCCTTACATCTCGCATCTAATTTCTGCTGTTCTCCTATTTGTAAAAATGCTGTAAATAGGTTGATATTCTTCTATCGAACCAATCGGAATGCGACTCAAAGCATCTGCATTTGTATGTGTTTTACCTGGTTTGTGAATAATTTTAAAATTGTATTCTTGCAATTGTAAATTCCATCGGGCGAGACGTGAACTTGGGTCTCGGACATTTAATAACCAACGTAATGATCTGCTATCCGTATGAATTTCAAACGGGCGACCATACAAATAAGGTCGAAAATATTTGATAGCCCAAACGAATGTGAAAAAATGGAATAATTCACATATGTCCAAAATAAATTAGCGGTGATATACTATAGTTTAAAATAATGTAAAAGACATTTCTGATTAACGTAATTACTGAAATATTTTTCAATTCAAATTAGCATATTATTTTCTGAATTTATTATATTCATACTTCTAGAAAAAAAATCATTGGTATTTATCAAGTTTTTGTATAAAATAAACACGAATCGTTTGATATGTTTGATATATTTTAATAAATTATATATGTTTGTTTACAATTAAAAAATTGTTCTATGAATCTACAGTAGAAAGTTATATTTCGAACTAGTTACAGAAATACAGAACTATGGAAGAGCTTGTCTCGCCCCCCATTTTTTATTCTTCGAGAATGGAAATTGTTCGTAATTAAAAACACAGTACGTCATCTGAGAGGCTTTTTTTTTTCGGAAAATATGTTTCTAAACAGATTGTTCGTGATCCGAAGTTTTACTATATTACAACTTAATGGAACATTTTTCAAGAATTTGTAAATTAACTGTGAACTAATCTCAAATATAAAATAATTGAATAATATTAAACATTTTATTGGTTAATAAAAATAAATTATCCGCAATGGAAATGTCTAAATATGATTTATCATAGTCCAAAGCTTTTAACATTGAACTCTACAGTAAATGCAAACAAGAATAAAAACTTTGATCACTTTTTATCAATTCAATCTTTGATCAATCATAAATATATATTTCATTATATCTTCAGATAAACATTAAAGCTACAAAGTTATAAATATTGAACGAAAATTATATATCTGATGAATAAAATATCCTGAAATTAGTTACATTTGGATACGTATTATATGAATAAAATATTACTCCATCCTTCATAATTATTGAGTAGATTTAAATAAAAAAAGATCAACTTCCTTCATAATATGGCATTCGTTCACTTTCGTTATACTTCTTCTTCTTCTTCTTTCTGCTTATATGGAGGGTGTAGCCACCGCTTTATCCTCCGAGATGTGTTATACTCTAAGCATTCATCGAAAATGAACCCAGATCACGTATCATGATATATAAGAAAAGTGTTAGATATCGCATGCTACGCAATACATTTACTGATTAATTTAATATAAATAATTAACTGAAAACTCACTTTGCATTAATCATATATGAAATATACTTTCTCCACAAATTAATAAAAATTATATTTCAATTAACTATTCCCGGATTGCTATCTTGACGCACGGCAGTGCGCCGGGCCAAGTTCGCGCGGCGCACACCATGTTTACATTTACACGAATCAACTTAAGCCATATTGCCAACTCCATAACTTCGCTTCCGATTAAACTAGTAAAGCAAAATTTATTTATGTTTTTAAGCTTTATTCCCTTATGACACAATAAAAATTTCAAGATTTAATATCAAATTGTCTACGAGGTATAGGCCCAGAAAATCGCAAATTTGGGCACTGATTCACTCATCAAAATTATATAGTGCTTCGTATAGACGTAAAAACTTGAAACGTAGCCCATGTATAGGACTGACGATACAGGTAAAGGAAAAATTCTGAAAATCCCGATTTTTCAATCTTTTTATGACTTATATACTTCACCCCAAGCGATCGAGCGCCTCGCGTCGCGTCGTATCTGGAAATGCGGCGTCGCCTATTTTAATAAAGGATGTATACGCAAGTAGTCTTATTATGCACTAAAAGTTCGTGAATGCTTGTGAAAATATATAAAACGCATATTATGTGGACAATATTCATGTTTTGAAAAGACAAAAATCAGTAAGTAATGAATATAAATTATCAGAATAGTAAATCTATATTAATTTTGGTAACTATGAAAGAAAAAAGTAGTAATCACGTAAAATCTAAATTTACTTTTATATTTTGAAGTATATTCACATTCAATTCATTTCATTCGTTTCGATTTTATTTATTGTATATCGAAAGCAGCAACCTATTATGATTCTGTAAATAAATGTAAAAAATACATAAAACGATCAAAATGTTTATCATTCATTATAAATATTAGATAAGTATATAAATAATGTAGTAATCATGTAAAATCTAAATTTATTTTTATATTTTGAAGTATATTCACTTTCAATTGATTTCATTCGTTTCGATTTTATTTATTGTATATTGAAAGCAGCAACCTATTACGATTCTGTAAATAAATGTAAAAAAGTACATAAAACGATCAAAATGTTTATCATTCATTATAAATATTAGATAAGTATATAAATAATTTATCAGTGTTAAAGTATAAAATAATATTTCTTATTTAAATATGAAAATTAGACATATCGGTTTGATATAGTTTTAAATTTTTTAAATAATAAACATTAAACCTCTCATTAGAAAGAATCATTATCTATAAAAGTTTATATATAGATAATGATTCTTTCTAATGACAGGTTATATTTACAGGTAAAGGAAAAACTCTAAAAATCCCGATTTTTCAATCTTTTTATGACTTATTTACTTCACCCCAAGCGATCGAGCGCCTCGCGTCGCGTCGTATCTGGAAATGCGGCGTCGCTTTTCAAATTATAATTACACATCTGAAGTGATTAATCGTTTTGAAATATGCTGTTAATACTTTATTTCTGAACATTACCGTCATTTCGGGCTTCTTAAAAATAGTATAAATCTGTAGATTATATGAATTAATTTGTCAAAAGAGCTGTGCATTTTCCAAGATATACGGTTATTTTTGAGATCTTTACTAATGAATCATACATTTTCATTTTTCAACAAATATTAGGAAAGATATTTATAATAAATATAACAATCTCACTAATCTCACCTTTAGTAACCAACCATATATCTCGGAAAATCTACTATTTAAAATTATTCTGAATTATCAGGCTAACCATGTCGTTTACGTTCAACAGTAGCTATCTTGTCTTGTTCACGTGATGTGAGAGCATCGTTTCTTACAACGTGCTCTAATCTGACCAATAGGCATTTTACCAGCAACACGAATAGCAATCATAGTGTTAGCTATTCGCTATCTTACCATGGAAGGACCACAAGAGCGAAATCCTTACGATTCAGCTAGTTTCTTCTCACGTATAACTTTCTGGTAAGTTGTGTTTGAATAAATTATTCAGTTGGAATAATTATTTTCTGAAAAATAACTAAATTGCTATATATTCTGCACATATTGAAAATTACAATATTAAAGATAATTTTTTATATTTATTTTGCAAAATGAATTACTGTAGTTTGCACTAATAATTACACCTCTCGTTTTATAGTGTCCTGATAAACACTCTCTTAACTAACTGCAAGCTAACTGCTGCTCTTACAGACAGAATAACTTTACGCTTTCTAATTGCTTTTATCTGTTAATTATCTGTTTGCAGTAATTTTCAAATCTTTTTATGATGTAGTGATATCCCATTTAATTTTTTTATTATTATAATACGTTTTTCATAATAGTTTGTTTGTAATCATGATAAAACTTAGAGTAAAATATAAACAATATGAATCTTCTGTCAAGTCTAGGAGAAATAACATTATTTAGTATGAACGATATGACCTATGACCGCTATATCCTGGAAAAAACACCGAAAAGAGCTGTTATAATTGGACTTTGACCTGTTCTTCTGTGCAATTTTAGGCTGCACACTGAAATATTTTTGCATGTTTTACGCCCCTTTCCAATCAGGAAGATTACTAAGGGGCGGGCCACACCCTTGGAGGGGGGCACTGAAATATTTTTTCATATTTTACGCCCCTTTCCAATCAGAAAGATTACTAAGGGGCGGGCCACACCCGTGGATGGGACCGGATGGTGAAGGACGGGGATCGCCGGGCCGGGCCCAGAACCCTTGGAGGGGACCGCATGGTGAAGGACGGGGATCGCCGGGCCGGGCCCAGCAGTCAAAAAAACTTTTCAAGACCTGGGACGCAAACCCGGGTCATTCTGCGTGGCACGCCGACAGGGTTATCACTCGGCCATCCGGCCGCCCGCACATTATATGAATGGAGTGTGCGGGCGGCCGGATGGGCAGAATGGAGTGTGGTAGATGATGCCACACTCCATTCAGATAGAATACTATGTAGCGGAGGAAATATAAATAATTTATCAGAAGGTAATATTTCTTATTTAAATATTCAATTTATATATACAGCGGTTTGATATAGTTTTAAATAAGAAAATTTAAAACTGTCATTATAAATTTTAATTTAGCTGTAAAAATCATATCTCAAATAAATGTTGAATATGCTGTTAAAAATGAGTTTTCATTAAAACGTTTCCGATTTCGTCATCTAGGTGACCTAGCAAGAGATTGTATCGAATTTAAACATCCCTTGACCTCTGGTCAAGAATTTCGTCATCTAGATGATCTAGCAAGAGATTGTATCGAATTTAAACATCCCTTGACCTCTAGTCAAGAACGGACTCTGTTTATAATTTAATGTTGAGAAAGCGGGAACTTTAAGAAGAGAATTTGATTGCTAAGATTATCTAAAAAATTATACATTTTATTACCATGCAAGAGTCACAAGACCGAAATCCTTACGATTCAGCT
>AYEL01079145.1:0-50959 GCA_000484575.1 Olivierus martensii
ATATTATTTTTTAAATTAAATAGATATTTGTTCAATATTAACTATTGGCTTTCATGATATGGAGCCACATTGACGGTATTAAAGAGCCACATGTGGCTAGCGAGCCGCAATTTGCCACTGCGGTTATAAAACGTATATATATATTTCCCATTGGACCAAATTAAAAGTTTCTTATTTCACAGATTTTAATAAAAAGTTTCGAATATAAAGCGAGGAATTTTTGATATAATCGCCGCCATTTTGAAATACTGTTAATTAACTGTGTAATTTTACATTATATTGGCTACTAGAGCATTTTACTATCATATTACTTAATTAAAAATTATTGAAGAATTTTTGAAATTTCGTTAAATTTGAAAATGAAATTTCACATTTGTAAGTACGAATATTCGTAACTAAAGTGTTCAAATTAAAGGAAAACATTTTCGAAAGATCTGTAGTGATTTTGATTTGATTGATTTTTGTTAACATTTAAGCCAAATTTTTTTTCGATATTTTTAAATGGTTTCAGTGAACATTAATTAGTTATCATTAATGAAAATCTTAAAATTTACATATCCAATAAATGACTTGCTGAGATATATGTTTAAATTTAATAAAATAAATAGAATTAATGATACATCTAAATAAAAATATGTTAATAATCAATGATTTAATTGTTAAAAAAAAAAAAAGCAAATTTTTAAGATAAAAGTTATTGATTATATTTCTAGTTGGCATTCCAAAAGTGTGATTTTGCGATAATTTAAACAGATTTTGATTTCAGTCGTCCTCAAGTATCAATAGTCAATAATAATCTCGCTACAGTAGTAATCAGTGACTCAGAATAACTGATTACTCTTAATACAAGAATCAAGAATCGGTAAACACATACATTACCTATGCGACCGTTACGCGCGTGGCGTCGCCATTCTGAAACGTGAACCTACTGTTTTCTCGTATAAGGCGTGGCGTCGTTCGCTGCGCGACAGACGCCACGCCTTATATGCGGTTCATAATATAAATACTGTAAAATTTTGTTTACTGATAGGGGTCTCGTAACAAGTCGAAAATGTCTAATGAACATATGGTCTAAATAGCACTGTTTTCGAGTTATAACCCTTTAAATCTAGTCAATCATCATCGTATATACAAAGCGTCACGATGCGTTGCTCGCCTTCTTACTAACCGGTAGTAAGTAGGAGAGCGACGCAATGCGACCCGTCTTGGCAACGCGACGCGTTGTGACGCTTTGTGTATTCGATGGTGACTGGCTAAAACTCGAAAACGGTCCATTTAGAGCATATGTTTATTGGATATTTTCGACTTGTTTCGAGGCCCCCTATCAGTACACAAAATGTTACAACAAAGTTTTTCTTCACTGTATAGATTGAGAGGCGACCCGAATAACCATCACACAGACAAGAGAAATTTTTATCATATTCTCTTAATAAAGATCACATGGATGCCACTTTGTTTAATCCAACAGGTACGATTTAAAAATGGCGGCCACTCAAACTTTTCAGAAATTCTCTCCAATATATTTAGCATTAGGTAGATTTTCATGAAATTTATCAGGATGATCAAACTTTTTAGGTTTTTCTTTATTATGAACACAAAATTGGACTATCAAACGAGGATTTAACATTGGATTATAAACCTCCACCTTCTTCAGACGGTTAGGTTTTAAACGCGCATTTTTAATATTCCAAAATGGCTGACATCTTTAGAAAGTAGGCGATTACTTCTTTTAAATTAAGAACCGTTTTTTCCCTCTTTAATTGCCTATGTAGACACTCCACAGTTGGCATTGTTCAACCGACTTTGATTAAATCAGGAATACAATGTAGTTCTTTCTTACGTTGTTAAAAAAATTTAAAAGTACCAGCATCCAAAAATAAAGAACGTACCTAATAATTTATGTTATCACAGAAACTTTACTCAAAGAAATAATTATTCCTTGACTGGTATTTTTATTAGTGTAATTTTGCTATGTAGCCTTACTAAAAATTTCAAAGAGCATTTTATATTCTTAACAATTTAAACAATTACACAGTCATGTATCCATTTTTTTGAAGGAAGTAGATAGCTGTAAATGCTCAGAAAGTTTTAAAAAAGAAAAAGTCACAAAGAAACTCTCTTAAATTGCACTTCAATCTATTTTTTTTAGTATATGAATCATTTTTTATGAGAAGTTTTTGTACGAGTTGTGAAACTGAAGCAATTAGTTTTATTATTTTTTTTAAGTCTGTAAAGAATGCGTTTCCATTGTTATATACAGTGGGTCCTACATATTTTTTCTGACTGTATGACTAGAAAGAGTTTTAATTTAAAAAAAACATTTGTATTTTCTTCTTAGTTTAGCATTTGTATACCTGTTATTTATTTATATTCGGGAACTTTTTTGTCATGAATATCTTTCCAAACTTGGATGAATGTTATCCAGTTTGTCTATTCTTATAATTCAATATATTAATATATCTCATAATTGTAATTTTGAATTTCATATATATATATATATATAAAAAAATGATAATCCAAAATGCTAAAATCAATAAAAATAGATGCTCAAAATATCTCTCTCTAATTTGATGCTCTTAATAGTTTGCATATATAGCAGACCATTAAGAGCATCATATATAATTAAGAATATTAAGAAGCATCACATATATTAAGAAGATAATTCAGCAATATATCTAGACTGATTATTTCCTATTCACATCATCCATGACAGAAAAAAATAATTTTTTGTTCCATTTTTTCCGCCATGACTTGTTCTCTGTTCTTCCTGCAAATAATTGACCTATCAAGCATCCATGTGATCTAATTTTTTTAATAAATAAAAGTTTATTATTTACTTGTATTATTTTAAAATTTGCATTATAATATATGATGTTTATTGACATATAAAATATCAACTAAATCAAAAAGATTGTCAAAAAATTGCAATTGTAGATATTTAAAATCAGTTAAAAGAAATCAACCTTACTTAACTGTTTCATGAAATTCGTCTTTTACATATGTTTTTGCTTTAAGTGTTCTGCCAAAATTTTTTTGCAACAAAAAAAGTGTCCACAATGTACTTTTTTAAACTCTGAATGCTGCATTTATCCCCATACTTCTTCCATACGATCATTCTGACTTATATTCTTTTTCTACTCCCGAGTCCTTGTGATATAATTTATAATGCAATCTACAAAAATTAATTTTTAATCATTTATATGTATATTTCTTTTTAATCATTTTTTATAAAAAATATTTTTAAGCAATTATTTTATCCAAGTGTCTTTGCTTATTCATGTTTTAAGTAGTAATTTTTTTTTATTAGCCAAATTAAATATTTATTAATTTTGAAGTTTCTAAATTATACAAAATATATAATATGATGGAAATTTTGGAAAATTAATAATTTCAAAACTGTTTATTGCACACAAACAATATTCTCAATCGAAAGTTTTTCATAAATGATATCGTATGGTCGAAATCTTTATAGATTTCGGCCATTTTACGAACGTACTATGTCATTCAAACGTAGATAAAATTTTATCTTTATTTTTATAACGATTGTTTCATTTTTTAATATTCTAATTTTGTGTCACTACAGATAAAATAAAGTGAAATAATACAGAGGAAAGGAAAAGTTATCTTTCAAAATTTTTTTCTTTACCGTTCATTCATTGTTAATTTTTATTCTTCTGTAAAATTCTATATTGCTACTTAGACCTAAAAATGATTTATTTCTAAGTAGCAATAAGTTAAAGTATCAAAATCTCAGAATATTTTCTTAATTTTTTTTTAATTCTGCGCCAAATTCTAAATATAGGAAGCATTTCTTTCACTTTCTTTTTTTATTTTTAAATCTTAATTTATGCCTTATACTGTCCTAGATTTAATCCCCATAATCATTCAAGCTTAATTATCCTTTTTATAGATTGACCGCCATTTCACTCACCATATTTCATTTTAACTACTATTCTTTTTATTAAGATTTATAAAACATAATTCATTCTTTATATTTAACTTATGGATTAAAAAAAATTACTTATCTTATTTTATAAACTTTAAATCCTTTATTATACGTTCCTAATAAAATCTGAGAAATCATACGTGTTTTTCTGCTTACCAAAGAATAAACGGTAATATAAAAATCACAGAAATTTGATGTAATAATGTTTTTCAGAGCAGTTACTTGATACTTTATAATCATATTTTCTGAAATATAAACAAAAAAAATTTAAAATATAAAAATTTAAGTTATTTTTCTATCGTTTTGCTTTTAATATTTCTTTAAGAGACTTTAGTAGATAGGTAATAAAAATTACTTGTCTACTGTAGGGATCTATATATCACACTGATGTTCTAAATTTATGCAAATAATTTTTTCTAAATATATTAAATTTAAGAGTATATTATCCATTCTGCTTCAGTTTCCCCCCTAAAAATTCTGAATGTAGTCTTTAACTTATTAAAAAATATATCGTTTGTAACGCAACTGTGAAGCGTGACTTAGGAATAGTTATGGACTAATATTTTTGACTTTACAGTTAATAATTTTTATTTGGTTAGATTTTTCTGTTCGTTAACTGGAAATATTCGGTTTCTATAAACAACTTAACAACTTAAACACTTTATCAAAGTCGCAAACATTGAAAAAAGTGAGGCTCAAACAAGGTTGCATCGACCTACTTTTTAAACACATGGTCATTTAACCTTATTAAGGATTATGTATGGAACCGCTCTTTGCCACAAAAATCAAGAACAAAAAAATATTAATAATAGCGCTTACTATAAAAAAATTGACGTTTTAATCAAGAAAAATTGCTTGTCTACAGTAGGCGCATTTAAATTTTTCGATATGGTAATTTATTCACGCGTTAATTTTAAATATAAAATCCAAACAAGTTTAATCTCTATTTTTTATCTTCATCTACGAATTATATTTTAAAAGGCTTGCACATGGTGAAATCCTATTTATAATTATAGCCCACAATCGAGAATTATTATGCAAATCGTTATAATTTTAAAAATCGAGACGAATTACTCGTAAAGAACCACTTTGTCGAACAACGTCACGTAAAACCTATTTGTATTTTGTCACGCTGATGAAATGACGATGAGGAGAAATTTCCTCAGGGTGTCTGTTTTACGTGAATTAACTCTAAAGAAAATTAATTTATATTATCTACGGATGTTAATGACAGTATCAACAGGTGTTTATCAGCATTTTGATACGCGATAATTAACCTTTTAAATGCGAGGAGAGTGGCGAAAATAATTTAATTATTCACCTCGATTTTGATATTTAAAATTACCAGAAAGGATATTAAAACAGTCTTTCTATAAATAACTCAGAAAAATATATAGTTCAAGGAAAGCCGCTCTTCTTCTAGTTTTCTTTTTTATATCTAAGGAGGAACATAGGAAGGAATATTATTAAATATCTTTTAAACTATTAAATGTCTCTTATGCATTATTCAGAAACAGTTTAAACAGTTTTAGAAGAATTACTGATAAAAAAGAGCTCATCAAATCTACCTAAACTTGATTATCTGAACTTTTCCTGGTCTTTTAAGTCCTTTTTGTGTTTCGCCTCTCCTCTAGGCGAAATTTTCTTTGACTGTGCGAACTTGCAAACTTTCTTCCTTCCTCTCTATCTGTATATAGATTTCAGGAAATATTTTGTCTGAAAAATTCACAATAATAGAGAATTTATTACAATAAAAATTGACCTTAATAATTCTTTTGTTTTAATAATAATAATAATAATAATATCTCTATCTAACAGAATTATCGAGTTATGAAACAACTTGTACCAAGTTAAAAATTCTTGAACTTTATTTACGCAATAGTACACGCTCTTATGATCATTAATTATGATCATTAAAATCATTAATTAGAAATTAAAATAGAAGATTACTAAAAATATGCTATAAGAACTACTTTTAGTATCAATAAAAAAAAGTAAAAACACGAAAATATTTCCATGGAAAAATTGAGGACGTAGGAAAAACTTTCACTTCTAATTTTCTCTAACCCGATCCACTAATATTGACTGTCATAACAAGTAAAAAGGGTGTAGCGACAATTCCTATAGGCTAAAATTTGTCCTATTTTCAAGGTTCTTCTTTGCTATATAAATCGAATCGAATCGAACTCGAATCATAACAAAAACTTTCAGCGGTCTCTGAATTCGTTCTTAACTCGACTCCACAATCTACTTCAACATGAAAGTGATAGTAAGTGAATTCAATATTTTTATAATTGTATCGGGTTAAATGTTTGCTAATTTAAAAAAAAAATGTATTTTTGCAGTTTTTTCTCGTTGTAGTTATGGTGGCTTCTGCTTCTGCTGGGCATATTGGTGGTTACGGATTAGGAGGCTATGGATTAGGTGGTTACGGATTAGGTGGCTATGGATTAGGTGGTTACGGATTGGGACACGGTTACGCTGTTAAACCCGTCGTTTCTTACTCAGTCGTCTCTAAACCCCTGCTTGGATTGGGATACGGATACGGAGGACACGGAAATTACGGTGGTCATGGATTTAACGGTGGACCCGGGTGGTGGTAATCCTACATGTGAGTACATATAAGAATAACAAGTTCTGCTTTTTCTTAAAATATATATAAAATACCGAAAATATATTTTATCTTTCAGGATTATTTTTCTGAGGTTTCGAATATTATCGACTGGATTATTTTAAAAAAATATTTCGACTCTTGCAAAAACATCATCAGTAGTTTTGCAATGTGTTATTTTAAACTGTAAAATAAATTTTTAGTTTTTAATTTTCTTTCTTTGTTTATCTCTTGATTAAATATTATTTTGCTCGGACATTTCGCTAACCTTTAACATATACCAAAACACATTTTAAAGTATGTTATTAATTCATAGTCAGGAAATTTTTAATGATATGTTTTTAATGTTTTAAACCTTATTTTTTCACGAAACTACGGTTAAATATAAATTTAATTATGAAATTCAGAATATTCATTAATCCTTATTTTTTTCACGAAACTACGGTTAAATATAAATTTAATTATGAAATTCAGAATATTCATTAATCCATAATATACAGTAATCCGATGATAATCTTGATCATTTTTTGAAGTTAGAAGAAGGAATTAATTTTTAAATACAGTCAGTCATTGACAGATCTTCAACGGGTTCAAATTGTCTCATAAATTAATATAACGCATCACCTATATGTATTATTAAATAAGGAACATAAGAAGATATAAGTAATATTTTTATCGATAATAATAACTTTACGGTTAATTTTTTTCCAAAAAAATAGAAGAAACATTCAAATGAGTTGCTTTCACTCGTTATTTGTGTATGATAAATATTGTAACATTAAAGATATCGCTCTTTTAAACGTTACTGTATAAAGAAATCACGCAAAATATAAATACGCGTATAGCTTTGATAATCAGGAACAAACTGCTAAAATTTGAATATTTTCTGATGATTTTTTTGAATACTTTTCGGGGGAATAAAGAGACAAAGAGAGTGGTTGCATAATAAGACCATTTCCATAAAATATGATTAAGAAACTATCAAATGAATGCATTAAAATTTCAGAGATGTTGCCTTTTTTAAGGCCTTGAATGGCAGCCGTCTTATAAGGGATTATAAGAAAATTTTAAAATGAATCAACGTATTCCATGATTATTAATAAGAAGAAAATCATCTAAAGTTTTAATGTTCGGACCTGTTCGGATCTTGAAATATTTTGAGGAAGAACAGATGAGCAGAGAACTGGATCATACATAGATAACTATATCTAAACACACGCACATATTACTACAACGAATATTGTTCAAAGTAAAAAAGTAATTCTCTCATTTCTATTCACTGAAATCAAAGTATAGATTATAAAAATGTCAATAAATTCAAAAATATTTGAAATAATCCATGATGCTTCGATAAATTCACGGCCAGTTTTAAATATAATTCTTTTTAATTATACGTCAATCGTATAAGGCAAATTTTTAAAAAATTTTAACATATAACAAGTGAAAACAATCTTTTTTTGACTTTAATAAAGGCCTGCATCTTGATTCATAATATCGGTCATATACTTAATCGATCACGTTGATTTCATTCTCTTTTATACCAAAATTTTAACTATAGACTACTGAATAGAGCAGCCATTTACAGAGTCCATATTCGTGATGGATTATGCATGGCAACTGACTGCAGTTCGTATCTATATAATCCTAACCGCAACTCGCGGGCTGCATGCAGCCCTCTATTGATTTATTGGAGGCCGCCACATCAACATGATTGTGTGACTTGTTAAAATAGCACATGAGTGCCGCATGTCCTCATGTGTTATTTTAACAAGTCACGCAATCAACGAAATTATTTGTAGTTTTGAACAACGCATTTTCAAATAATATTTTTCTGATGTGAAATTATTTTTAAAAAGATTCGATAATAATGTTCTTAAACAATAGGGAAAAATAATAAACATATTCGTAATAATAAACATTTTTTTAATTTTTACTGTAGTTGTATGTGTGAAATAGGTAATTTAAAAAAAATGTACATGCGCACCAGGTACCGCTGCAGCTTAACTAATGAAAATTTAGAATCAATTTTGCGTTTGGCTACTACAATTGTCGAACGTAGCTTAAAAAAATTGTTAAATCGATGCAATACTACCGCATCCGATTAAAAATTCTTTGTTTACTTTTGATTACGTTTCTTTATAACATGAAATTAATAAACATATTATATGATATATAACTTTCGTGATTTTTTGGTGGTCCTTCTATAAGTTAAAAAAATTGTTAAATCGATGCAATACTACCGCATCCAACTAAAAATTCTTTGTTTACTTTTGATTACGTTTCTATATAACATGCAATTAATAAACATATTATATGATATATAACTTTCGTGATTTTTTGGTGGTCCTTCTATAAGTCACAATGAATCTATGCTGCCCCGTAATCTTAACAAGTCTGTGCATCCTGATATAAACAAATAGAATTTTGAGGTTGAAATTGCTTTCAATCCTTCAAGTAAAATGCGAATCAAATCAGTTCATTTGATAATTGAATAATAGAATTTTGAGGTTGAAATTGCTTTCAATCCTTCAGGTAAAATGCGAATCAAATCAGTTCATTTGATAATTGAATTCCATTGGTTGCTAAGTAAAATATGAATTCGTGTAAAATTTGAATAAGATATTAATATTCTCAATGCATGCAAAAAAATCTCTGAAGGGAGCAGTTGTTGCATGCATAATTAGATAATTTATGCACAATTTTCAAAGCAATTCCATTTATGCTCTTTTTAGATTTCCTTATTTCGGCTTATTTAGGATTACGATGAAGCTTTAGAAGCAGCAAAAACAGAAAAACATGCTTGCCAATTTTTTTTTTTTTTGGTTTTTGGAATTATTTCATCACCTATGAGAATTACAGAAATAACTAATGTACAGATCTAATCGGTTTTTGACGAATATTCTAGATCTATAAATACATTGAGCATTGTAAAATTCGAGTTTTTTTATACTCACCATACACCTATAAAGGCATACAGAAGCATGTATAATCTAATTAATCGATCAATCTCGCATTCTATAAGCAGTTATAATAATATATTAGATTAAAACAAAAATCTTGCCATGCTTTTTATTATTATGATTAAACATGATCAAGAACGATGAAGAGTTTAAATAAACAGTATTTTTTGACAACCCTGTTTATAAGCAGTTATAATAATATATTATATTAAAACAAAAATCTTGCCATGCTTTTTATTATTATAATTAAACATGATCAAGAACGATGAAGAGTTTAAATAAACAGTATTTTTTGACAACCCTGGTAAGCTCTTGACACTATAAATATTGTTAATGGGGCAAGAGCAGATTAGCACCTTGGGGTAATCGGTAATTAGGCTGTTCTGTCTTCAAGACACGTTCAAATTAATTGTTTCGTGTTCTACAAATTAAGTTGTTTATTAAGTTTTTTCTTGCATATAACATGGTTCGCAGCTATGTCAGAAAAACGAACACGGCGATTACTCAAAAGAAATGAACAAATATGAACATTGTTTAGGTGATAATTTATAAATTAGGTAAATTAATTGATAAAAAATATTGTCATATTAAATAACAAAATGTGTACTTTGTTACTTTGTACAAAAATTAAAAGTGATGTAAAGTAAATAATGTGAGAGTGGGTATAGTGAAATAAAACAAAAATATAAAGTGATGTAAGTACAAATTGTTATTAAACAATTTGTACTTACATCACTTTATATTTTTGTTTTATTTCACTATACCCACTCTCACATTTCAGAGAACAATCCTTGTTTGTTTAACAAAGGATAATTCTAAACGAAACAACCTATCTTAATGCAGTAAAAAGGATTTATAGCAAATCTGTTCATAATTCTGCTCTTGCCAAGTAGCGTGTGAAACTAAACTTCAAAGGGTTTTTAACTTGTACATAAGCCCTTGCCCCGTTTCGGGGTAAGTGCAGGGTTGCTGAGATTTTGTATAATTTTGTAGAAAAAAATTTAAAATTTACAAGTATGAATTAAATGGTAATAGCCGCGCAATGCGATTGGTGCCGACATTGTTAAATAATTATAAGATAGGTTAAAATACTTGTATTTAAAGTCAACGTTACAAAAACCACTCTGCACTTATCCCACTCTACCTATCTTTTGAAGTTTCTTTTCTTTCGATCATCTCGAAATTATGAAGTTTATGCATGATCTTGTAGTCAAAATCATGTGTTAGTTTCAGTATTAGACATGAAGCACATCTACTAATTTTGCCGATAGTAGATAAACATGTAAATATCAATCTATGATATTACTTTTGCAAAATAAAAATGGATAAAAACTTTTATCAAATTAAATTATAATATTCAATTTAAATAAATCGTATTATATTTATAATGAATAACAACAATATCAAACGCTAACACGCTAACATACAAATCAGGTATGCAGTTTATAAGCGTATTACAGTAATAAGACATTTAATTAAAAAGATCAAAACTTGGTTCTTACTTTCATTTGTCGTTGGAGTTCACTGCCACCAAATTTGAATTTATTGTTATTTTATATTTGATACATTAAAAGTAAGAAGTATAAAGGATTCAGAATGGCAGAAAGCTATTCAGCATGACTATCATGATCAATTTCTTAAAATGTTCACTATAATGAGATTTGGTTAAATCAATTAAAAATAACTGTGCACTGTTATATTCAATCGCAAAAATTAAATTAATTCTAAACTATTCAGTGAGTTTATAGATTATATATATATGATCATCGTCCTTGATAATATGGTCTGTAAATTCACTTTGTTTGATCAAGAACGATTAAGGTATGAACGATTATACGATTGATGTATAATAGTTATATTCAATCGCAGAAATTAAATTAATTCTAAACTATTCAGTGAGTTTATAGATTATATGATCATCGTCCTTGATAATATGGTCTGTGAATTCACTTTGTTTGATCAAGAACGATTAAGGTATGAACGATTATACGATTGATGTATAATTAAGGACGATCGAGAGTTACATTCTCGATCGTCCTTGATCATGTTTGATTATAATAATAAAAAGCATGGCCAGATTTTTGTTTTAATCTAATACATTATTTTAACTGCTTGTAGAATGCGAGATTGATCGATTAAATATCTTGACAGCAACTTGGATTAAACATGCCTCTTTATGCCCTTATGGCTGGTAAGGGTGTAAATCGGTGTATGGGAGGTATAAAAAAAACTGGTATTTTACAATGTATTTATAGATCTAGAACGTTCACCAAAAACTGAATAAATCCGTACATAAATTATTTCTGTATTTCTCATAGATGATGAAAAAAATTGGCAAGTGTGTTTTTCGGTTTTTGCTGCTTCAAAAGCTTTACTGTAATCCTAAATAAGCCGAAATTAAGAAACCTAGAAAGAGCATGGATGGAATGGCTTTGAAAATGGTGCATAAATTATATAATTATGCATGAAACAACTGCTCCCTTCAGAGATTTTTTTTGCATGCATTGAGAATATTAATATCTTATTCAAATTTTACATAGCAACCAATGGAATTCAATTGCCAAATGAAAAGATTGGATTCGCATTTTATTTGAAGGATTGAAAGCAATTTCAGCCCCAAAATTATATTTGCTTATATCAGGATGCACAGACTTGTTAAGATTACGGGCAGCATAGATTCATTGTGACTTATAGAAGGACCACCAAAAAAACCACGAAAGTTATATATCATATCATATGTTTATTGATTACATATTCTAAAGAAATGTAAACTAAACAAAGAATTTTTAATTGGATGCGGTAATATTGCATCAATTTAACAATTTTTTATGTTAAGTTCGACAATTGTAGTAGCCAAGCGCAAAATTGATTCTAAATTTTCATTAGTTAAGCTGCAGCGGTACTTGGTGCGCATGTACAATTTTTTTTATATACAGTCGAAGCCGGTTATAAGGGAGGAGACCTACACTTTTTGTCCCTTATAACCGAATGTGCAATAAATCGGCGCGTCGTCGGGTGGACAAAGTAAACATTGAAGAGTTTTCAACTAGGGTTGTTATTTGCGTTTAACCTAATATCGGTTATTTGAGTTGTGTAATTATTCGATTACCGGTTATGGATCTTGATCTGCGATATACATAAAATGGAAAATAATTAATACTAGATATTACTCCTCATATAAATGAACGGAAATCCTGTCATTTAATCTCATCAACTTGTAGTATAACTCTTCTTCTTCTTAGGTTACTGGAGTATAACTCTAAAACTTCTACGAACTTATATAATTAGTTAGGTGGGGCCATTTTTAGGGTACAGCGCCACCTGCAGATTTTGTCTTTTTAGAAGAACTACAATTTTTATTTAATTTGTATTCATTAATTTTTAAATTATTAATACAAAAAGCAACAAATTGGCTTTTTATGATGTTTTTATTATTTATAAATAAATTACACTGATAGCCGACCGAGATAAAGCAGTATGAAAAGTACGTCATCGCAAGGAAGAGTACAGAAAAATGAAAAATTATCTCTCTTATAGTCGAATTTTATATTATATCCGACTCCCGAATAACCGGCTTCGACTGTATTACCTATTTCACATACATAACTACAGTAAAGTAAAAAAAAAAATGTTTATTATTCAAATATGATTATTATTATTTTTTTATTGTTTAAAAACATTATTATCGAACCTTTTTAAAAATAATTTCACATCAGAAAAATATTATTTGAAAAATGCATTGTTTAAAACTACAAATAATATTTCGTTGATTTGTGACTTGTTAAAATAACATATGATGTGGAGGGCTGTCAATAAACCCAGGAAGGATTATATGGACACGAACTGGGGTCCTAGTCTCGAGTTTATCGTGTTACAACGCATTCGTGTTGGTGGTCACGTGATACTGCTAACTCCCTATCAATTCTGTCTAAACATGGGAGTTGGTGTCACGTGATACTGCTAACACGAATGCGTTGTAATACGATAAACTCGAGACTAGGGCCCAGTTGCTACGCATAATCCATCACGAATATGAACTCTGGAATTGGCTCCTCTATTCAGTATTCTGTAGTTAAAAATTTGGTATAAAAGAGAATGGAATCAGCGTGATCGTTTAATTATATGACCGATATTATAAATCAAGATGCAGGACTTTATTAAAGTCAAAAAAGATTTTTTCACTTATTATATGTTAAAATTTTTTAAAAAATTACCTTATACGATTGACGTATAATTAAAAAGGATTATATTTAAAACGCGTGAATTTATCGAAGCAATCATGGATTATTTCAAACATTTTTGAATTTATTGACATTTTCATAATCTATACTTTGATTTCAGTGAATGGAAACGAGAACATTACTTTTTTATTTTGAACAATATTCGTTGTAATAATATGTGTATGTATTTAGATATACTGTAGTTACCATGAGCAGAGAACTGGACAAATGATCCTGTTCTCTACTCATCTGATCTTTCTCAAAATTTTTCAAGAACTGAACAGGTCAGAACATTAAAACTTTAGACGACCGCTTCTTATTAATAATCAAGGAATACGTTGATTCATTTTAAAATTTTCTTATAATCCCTTATAAGACGGCTGCCATTCAAGGCCTTAAAAAAAGGCAACATCTCTGAAATTTTAATGCATTCATTTGATAGTTTCTTAAACATATTTTATGGAAATGGTCTTACTATGCAACCACTCTCTTTGTCTCTGTATTCCTTCGAAAAATATTGAAAAAATCATCCCAGAATATTCAGATTTTAGCAAAACGTTCGTTATTATCAAAACTTGTAATTTTTTGCGTATTCCTCCGAAAAATATTGAAAAAATTATCCCAGAATATTCAGATTTTAGCAAAACGTTCGTTATTATCAAAACTTGTAATTTTTTGCGTGATTTCTTTATACAGTAAAGTTTAAAAGAGCGATATATTTAATGTTATAGTACTTTATCATACACGAACAATGTGTGAAAGCAACTCATTTGAATGTTTCTTCTCTTTTTTTTTTGGAAAAAATTATCCATGAAGTTATTATTATCGATAAAAATATTACTTAAATCTTTTATGGTCTTTATTTAACAATACATATAGGTGATGCGTTATATTAATTTATGATTTTGGAAAAAATTATCCATGAAGTTATTATTATCGATAAAAATATGATCTTTATCTTTTTTAAATCTTTTATGGTCTTTATTTAACAATACATATAGGTGATGCGTTATATTAATTTATGAGACAATTTGAACTTGTTGAAGATCTGTCAATGACTGACTGTATTAAAATTAATCCATTCATCCAATTTAAAAAAAAAAAAAATCAAGATTATCACCGGATTACTGTATATTACGGATTAATGAATATTCCAGATTATAAAATATTCCAGATTTCCTAATTAAATTTATATTTAACCATAGTTTCGTAAAAAATAAGATTTAAAACATTAAAAACATATCATTAAAATTTCGTGACTATGAATTAATAACATACTTTATAAAAAAAGATCAAGATTATCACCGGATTACTGTATATTATCGATTAATGAATATTCCAGATTATAAAATATTCCAGATTTCCTAATTAAATTTATATTTAGATGGTATATTACATTAATCTATGAGACAGTTTGAACCCGTTGAAGATCTGTCATTGACTGACTATATTTAAAAATTAACCCTTTCTTCCAATTTAAAAAGAAAAAGGTCAAGATTATCATCGGAATTTTACTGAATATTCCAGATTAGTGAGTATTCCGGATTTCCGAATTAGGTTTACATTAGCCATAGTTTCATGAAAAAAAAAAATTAGATTTACAAACATTAAAAACATCATTTAAAATTTAAATCCGTATTAAAATCCCATAACTGTATATCAACAACATACTTTAAAATGTCTTTTTGATATATGTTAAAGGTTAGCGAAATGTCCGAGCAAAATAATATTTAATCAAGAGATAAACAAAGAAAGAAAATTAAAAATTAAAATTATTTATTTTACAGTTTAAAATAACACATTGCAAAACTACTGATAATGTTTTTGCAAGAGTCGAAATATTTTTTGAAATAATCCAGTCGATACTATTCGAAACCTCAGAAAATTAATCCTGGAAGATAAAATATATTTTCGGTATTTTATACATAATTGAAGAAAATTGCAGAAGATTTATTTCACAGTTTAAAATAACATATTGCAAAACCAATGATAATGTTTTTACAAGAGTCGAAATATTTTGTTGAAATAATCCAGTCGATAATATTCGAAACCTCAGAAAAATAATCCTGGAAGATAAAATATATTTTCGGTATTTTATACATAATTGAAGAAAATTGCAGAACTTGTTATTCTTATATATACTCACAAGTAGGATTACCACCACCCGTGTCCACCGTAATTTCCGTGTCCTCCGTATCCGTATCCCAATCCAAGCAGGGGTTTAGAGACGACTGAATAAGAAACGACGGGTTTAACAGCGTATCCGTGTCCCAATCCGTAACCACCTAATCCATAACCATCAAATCCATTACCATGAATAATCCAAGCAGAAGCAGAAGCCACCATAACTACAACGAGAAACAACTGCAAAAATACATTTTTTTTTTAAGTTAGCAAACATTTAACCCGATACAGTTATAAAAATATTGAATTGACTTACTATCACTTTCATGCTGAAGTAGATGTGGAGTCGAGTTAAGAACGAATTCAGAGATTGCTGAAAGTTTTTGTTATGATTCGAGTTCGATTCGATTCGATTTATATAGCAAAGAAGAACCTTGAAAATAGGACAAATTTTAGCCTATAGGAATTGTCGCTACACCCTTTTTACTTGTTATGACAGTCAATTTTAGTGGATCGGGTTAGAGAAAATTAGAAGTGAAAGTTTTTTCCTACGTCCTCAATTTTTCCATGGAAATATTTTCGTGCTTTTAGTTTTTTTATTGATACTAAAAATAGTTCTTATCGCATATTTTTTAGTAATCTTCTATTTTAATTCTTAATTAATAATTTTTTTTATTCATAAGAGCGCGTACTATTGCGTAAATAAATTTTAGAAATTTTAATCTTGGTACAAGTTGTTTCATAATTTAATAATTCTATTAGATAGAGATATTATTATCCTACCAAAAAGAAAAATGTAAAAAAATGGGCCAACTTTTATTCTATCAGTTTGTTTGGCGTCCAAAAGTGTAGAGATCTAAAACAGATGCTAAGTTCCATTCCAACAAAAATGTCGAAAATTGAGATTTAAATACTGAAATAAATTCAATACAGTGTCACATCTTCAGGCCTTTACTTGGCAAGTTTTAATATCTATGATAGTTGAGTAATAACTTAATATAACTGAAAAAGTTGCCAAGTAAATGCCTGAAAGTGACACTGGATTGAATTTATTTCAGTATTTAAATCTCATTTATTGACATTGGGGTTGGAATGAAACTTTAGCACCTGTTTTAGATCTCTACTGTTTTGGTCGCCAAACAAACTGGTAGAATAGAACTTTGCCTAGTTTTTCACATTTTTCTTTCTGGTAGGATAATAATATCCTTATCTAATAGAATTATCTAATTATGAAACAGGTTGCACCAAGATTAAAAATTCCTAAAATTTATTTACGCAATAGTTACGCGCTCTTATGAATATAAAAATTATTAATTAGGAATTAAAATAGAAGATTATTAAAAAAATATGCGATTAGAATTATTTTTAGTATCAGTAAAAAGAGTAAAAACACGAAAATATTTTCATGGAAAAATTGAGGACGTAGGGAAAAAACTTTCACTTCTAATTTTCTCTAACCCGATCCACTAATATTGACTCATATCAAGTAAAAAGGGTGTAGCGACAATTCCTATAGGCTAAAATTTGTCCTATTTTAGGGGTTCTTCTTTGCTATATAAATCGAATCGAATCGAACTCGAATCATAACAAAAACTTTCAGCAATCTCTGAATTCGTTCTTAACTCGACTCCACATCTACTTCAGCATGAAAGTGATAGTAAGTCAATTCAATATTTTTATAACTGTATCGGGTTAAATGTTTGCTAACTTAAAAAAAAAATGTATTTTTGCAGTTGTTTCTCGTTGTAGTTATGGTGGCTTCTGCTTCTGCTTGGATTATTCATGGTAATGGATTTGATGGTTATGGATTAGGTGGTTACGGATTGGGACACGGATACGCTGTTAAACCCGTCGTTTCTTATTCAGTCGTCTCTAAACCCCTGCTTGGATTGGGATAGGGTATATTGGTGGTTACGGATTAGGTGGTTACGGATTGGGACACGGATACGCTGTTAAACCCGTCGTTTCTTATTCAGTCGTCTCTAAACCCCTGCTTGGATTGGGATACGGATACGGAGGACACGGATAATATAACAATATATTTTTAATTTATTTATTCTGACTATCAATAGTAGTTACAACTTTGTTATTAGAAAAATAAAGAAAATAATATTTGGTAAAAATATTTTGATAGTAAAAAGTAATTAAGTTTCTTAACTATCATAATATCAATTTTTACAAATTATTGAAATATTGATTTATGAGAAGTGATCTTATGGCATTAGTACTATTTTCATAATAAGGAATCATTTCAATCTCTGTATCATTTTCAGTATTGTCTTCATCTAAATTATTCAAACAGTTATTATTTGCAATATTGTGTAAGACACCTGTTGCAATTATGACAGCTAAGGAAATCTGCAATTTTAATCTAAGTCCAAATTTTAAACATGGAAATCTTCGTTTTCATATTCCAAATAATCTTTCCACCACATTCCTTATTCTGATATGTGCAGAATTATATCTAGTTTCTCCAGGATTTGTAGGATGCAAAATTGGTATAATCAATAAATAAATAAATAAGGACGGCATGGATATGCACTGTCACCAAGCATATATCCAGAAAAATTTGCTGATTCACATCTTGCACACAGAGCTGAATTATCAAATATTCTAGCATCATGTGTTGAGCCTGGCCAACGTGTAACAATGTTTGATATATTTAATTTTGAATCAGCAACAACCTAAAAAGAAAAAATATTAAAATGTATTGTAATTATAATGCAAGTTTTATATTAACTAATTAAAAATTTATTATAGTATACTGTAATAAGTATTTGATTTAATTTTTGTCATTAATCCATTCTAATTATAAAATACAACAATATCTCGTAATTAATAATGTTATAAAGAACAAATCTAATTAAAATTGTAATTATTAAAATCCATACTTCCAAATACTAAAAACCACTTATATATTCAATATTGTATAATGTTTAATATGATGAATAACCACACTTTATAATAATATTTTGCATGCTCATTAATACATTATCATTATTAATCATAATTAGACAAACATAATTTATAATTGGATAACATTTATCTCTTGATTATCTATCATATTATTTCAATTATACAAATAATGATTAAAGAAACGATGTAATTAAAGTAAATCTGTTTGTAGAATTTTGCAAGCAAATAAACAGTATTCTAAACTATGAAATGGAGATTTATTTAATCATTAAATTATTAAGTTTTTTATATCCTTTAATTAGTTGTTATAAATTATGTAAATCTATACACTAATATGATTTTGTTGTGTTTATATGTATATATGCTAAAATATTTTGGACTTAGCAATAACTTAGTAAAAATAATATTTACCTAAATGTTTATTGATAAATATCCTTTTCGATTTCGATAT
The DNA here is from genome assembly GCA_000484575.1 of Olivierus martensii. Taxonomy (NCBI): domain Eukaryota; kingdom Metazoa; phylum Arthropoda; class Arachnida; order Scorpiones; family Buthidae; genus Olivierus; species Olivierus martensii. The sequence goes on from AYEL01079145.1 coordinate 19,229, forward strand.
AACTCAGCATTTGGACCACCTGGAGATGATATTGATATATGGGTGCAGTCAATTGCACCAACAACTCCTGGAAAATTTGAAATTTTTTTAAAATCTGAAATATCCTTTTCGATTTCGATATAACTCAGCATTTTGACCTGGAGATGATATTGATATATGGGTGCAGTCAATTGCACCAACAACAACTGGAAAATTTGAAATTTTTTTAAAATCTTGCATGACTTCCATGAATTGGCTTTGATTTTCAGGAAATGAAATATATTTTGAATGTAACTTAGCAATTGCTTTAGAAACTCTCAATACAGTTCTGCAAACTGTCGATTTTGCTACATTACCAATATTTCCTACAATGTTTTGAAATGTTCCTGTAGCATAAAATCGTAGACTTATTAATAATTGATGCATCGGTGATAAAGGCTGATTCTGACGTGACTGATAACAGTTCAGATCACTTTGAATTTGTAATAATAAATCCATAACTATATTTTTCGGAAGCCGAAAACGATCATAAAAGTCACTATCATTAAATTCAGAAAATAAATCGCTTCTATCTCGTATAGTTCTTTTATTTAATGGCATATATTCTAAATAATCAGAAATATCTGCTTCATACACATAATATGCTATCACAGATTTCTATATACATAGATGGCCTGCTCATTGTTTAAAAGTGTAACATTACTGGTGGGCTCAGTGGCGGGCTACTTTCACAAATGTACAGTGGGTGGCCAAATTATTATACTCACAACAAAAAATTTAGTTTTTGCTAAGTGCTTGCATCAAAATGAAACAAGTAATCTGTCGTTATTATGCATCGAATCAGAATTAATGGATTCGATTAATTATGATCACACTATAGATATATTTGATAAAACCAAAACCAAAAAAAAATTTAGGGCCTATTAATTTATTTTTTTTTAATTTAAATTTGAACGAATTTATTTTTATAATTATTTAATACAAATATACTTTTCTGAAAGTGGGTACAATTTTAAAAATATTTTTGACTATGCGTATTTCAAATGCAAGTGCTGAACGCTCATTTTCAGTGTTGAAACGAATAAAAAATTATTTAAGAAGCAACTTGCATCAAAATAAAACAAGTGATCTATCGTTATTATGCATCGAATCATAAGTAATGGATTTGATTAATTATGATCACACTATAGATATATTTGCTAAAACCAAAGCCAGAAAAAAATTTTAATTATTAATTATTTTTAATTTAAATTTGAACAGATTTGTTTTTTATAATTTTTTAATACAAATATATACATGCTAATGTTGTGTTATTTTTATTTTATTAAAATCAGTTATTATAGAAATGTCGACTTTTATTTTCAATGAACTTTAAAAAAAGCTTATGAATTTGATTAACTGAAATAGACTTGTTTTTTGGGGCCTCATAATGATGTTGCGCCTAGGGCCTCCAAAAGTATAAATGCGGCCCTGTTTGTATACATTCCTCTATGTTGTCTGCACTATAAGCTGATTCCTGTATTCTGATTCATTTTGTATTTATAACATTTCTGTCAATGGCAATTACTCTAATTTCCTCTAGTCGTTTGCCACATTTTCTTCTTGCAAGAACTATCATTTTTTCTTAACTTCTTTATATCCTTCTCCTTTCTTTCTTCAATTTCTCAGGGCTAAACATTTGAATGTAGCATTCTATCCTTTTCATACAATTAATCAATATTTGATTTACATATTTTTCAATCCATATCAAAATTATTGTTCATTTTTATACAATATTTTGTAAAAACTAAATATTTGAATATTGATAAATCCTGTCCCCATAGCAAAAATTAAAAGTCAGCACTACCGAATATACTTACAGTATACTATATAATGAAACTTTTCAATATATAATTTTAATCATTTATGAGTTTTAAATCGCAAATCTGTTTCATTTATTGCTTATGCTTTTTTTCCTTTTAATGAAAATTCAAAATTAAAATATTTGTCATACAATAGATATAATTTATAATACTACTACTAACATATTTCTTTAGCATAAAAGTGAACTTATCAAATAAATCACGGAATACAGTATACGAATGAATTTACGTTTCGTATTTTTCAAAATACAGTACATAAAAATTACTTAAAATTTGTATTTAATTGCATCTTTAAAGTTTTGATATCACTGTAAACGCCCCCTAAAAATTCTGATCAACTTTAACTTTCATTTACATTTATGTTTGATAACTTTGTGTATTATAATATTTACGTGAATTTTAGATTGTCATTTCTAAACCTATTATAATTCAAAATATAAAACCTTACATTCGTATTTACATCATTTTCCATTCCGTCCATCTGCCCCATCTCTCGAAACTATTATAATTGACAACTGACATGTACTAGTATTTATCTATTATAAATATATTTTATGATTAATTTTAAAAATTTTCATAAAATTAATTTTAAAAATGTTTCACTTCAAATTTAATAATAAAATATTTGAAAATAATAATTTTCATTATAGATATTATAAATTTTGAATAATTGTGTTTCAAATACAATACTGTTTTAATTTATTAATTTTAAAACGCGTTTATAATAATGATGATGATAAAAGATTTTCCTAAGAGAAAACATTGAAATTCTGGCAATAAGATAAATAATTATTTGATAATTTTTTTTTTAGTTTAAAATTTTTATAAAAAATGTTCAATTAATAATTTATTAACACAAATGAAATAGAAATTATTATGAATATGCAAATTATAATGAAAACAAAACTGAAAATAAACTAATAAATATGTATGGGCGCGTTTTTAAATTCAACACTCTCCACGAGTGTAATAAACCATATTCGTTAAACTGTTGTAAATTCACGTTGCCAACGAGAAAGACAGGCCTCCGCGCGAAGAAATCACGTGACTTTACTAGTCTTAATACACCATTAAACATCACAAGTAGTTATGTCGTCATCGGAGGAAAAAGCTCGAGCTATAGCCTCCATATTATTAAGTGAAGAAGAAGAAGAAGAAGTAGTTATGTCTTGACTCGTGTCCGACATAACACTTTGATCCGGAGTTACTCCGTGCCCACATTGATGTACTATAACATAATAATAATCCTTTTGGATATTTTTCAATTATTATTCATTCTTAATTTCAAAACGAACACATCAATGTTAAAGATTTTTTATCACTCAATTCATATTCAAAAGCATTTAATATGTAAAATAATAAGTCAAATATTGAAAAGAAAACATTTTCTGCAATTTAGAATCCACTACTTGATGAAAAAAAAATGCAGATAATTTACTTTTTGCATTTTTAAGAGATATATTTTAAAAATAAATTGTGCAACCATAATACTTCGAAGAAAGTAATAGCACAAAACCGATGCTAATCATGGAGATGCTAATAGAATAAAGAAGCAATGGCGGATCTTTATAATGGCTAATAAGGCTTGACCCAGGGCCCAATTTTTAGGGAAGTTCAAAAGCATAACGCAAAGCATGTAATTGTTAATGAAACAGATATCGATATCCAAAGTTTCGGATATCTATTATCTCAAGCCCAGGATCCCCAGAAAGTTAAATCCGCTTTTGTAAATAAAGGGAACAAATCTAAAGCCAAAATGCATTTTTAATGGCAGTAAAGAATTGGCCAAATGACTGCAGCGAAAGTCTGTTATGCTTCTATCCTAGTAGATCCAGGTTCAATTTCCAAGTCCTATATCTCCAGATTTTTTAGGAAGGATGAGGATCCAACCAATTGAATTCCATCCTCCACCAGTAGAAATGTGAGCTGCCCATCATGGCAATGAAATACCTCGCCATTTAGTGTATACAGAGTGGAAAGCGGCGTTAAACTTCACAGAAAAAAATAGCATCGAAGAATATAACTATCTGTAAATAGTCTTATTTTATCGTAAGCCAATGAAGTTAGCTGTCATCATTGTTTGTCACATAATTTTGTTTTCATACCATAAAATGTAATGATACTAAACATTATTATTGTATAACAAAATAAAGTACTTAAAATCATGTATAAATATTTCTTAAACTGTATACAGTACTGTATCGGTCTATAATATGAAAAAGATCTCCGTAAAATGCGCACACTATAATATAAAAAATTTTTCTGTGTTACGTACAATATATTAATGTTAGTACCAGATTAATTGAAATAGATTCAAATTGGTTTCTTTATATTTGATATACTGTATATATTTTTGATTTATGTATAGTATTTCTTACTATGAAAGATGACAAGTGACAAATCATATTTTTGAATGGAAAATTCAATTAGTGTATATTTTTTAAATACCGAGTAATGATTTTAAAAAGATTATAACAGCGCTCCAGTTCTATTTAAAAATATGTTTAACACGAATTTTTACAAATTGCAAATATTTCTTATTAAGTGTCACTAGTCACTACAACCAATCGAAAACCTGTTTCTAGGTGGCGTTGATTGGTTTTTACGTTTAAATTTCGGTTGTTTATGATATATGTATATGTATAGCAAGTGTGTGTGTTAACTTGTTTTATTTTATATCGAGTTTATTCTTAAAATAGTTTTAAAAATATAAGAAATATTATCTGTAGTTTTAGCTAATGGCCTCAAAAAAACAACGTGTGCATATGGATTTGATTGACTGTACTTCTTATTCGTGTTCCGAAGAAGGTTCTATAGCTTTGACAAATCCTAATTTTGTATGTAAAACGTCTAAAGATCCAAACAGAGGACTATATCCTAAGCCATCTCGTAAAAATTCAACAAGAACGTTTAAATTGCAAAGTCATAATTTACAAGATACAGAAGATACAAAAAATTTTAATCAAAGTACGAGTAATTTTATGACTGGTAGAGAATATTATGCCCAAATTGGTTTTAAAATGAATTCTACTAGAAAGAAGAGATCTTTAAAATCATCCCCACAGAAGAATACATTATTAACATATTTTCAACCTCTTAAGAAAGCGCAGTTGGATTCAAGTTCATCGAAGAAAATTAACGATTCTGATTCAGATGATTTTTTTTGTGAAATAGATAACAATAATGAGAAAAGTCAGCCAGAAGAAATGTATTCTGATGATTTATGGGATAATTTTTCTAAAACAGAAAATAATTGTGATTCTGTAATTTGTACTGATGACGAATTCAGTGATATATATAAATAAGGAACATGAACGGATATAAATAAAATTTTTTGCGATAATAAAAACTTTATGGATACTTTTTTCAAAAAAAGAGAAAAGAAACATTCAAATAAGTTGCATTCACGCATTCTTCATGTATGATAAGTACTGTATGTTTAAAGATATCGACTTTTTTAAATGTTATTTTGTGAAGAAATTACATGAAAAATTAATAAACATATAGCTTTGATAATAAGGAACGATCTTACTAAAATTTGAATAATTTATGATAATTTTTTTGAATATTTTTTGGAGGAATAAACAGAGAAAAAGACAAAAAGAATGATTGCATAATAAGATCAATTCCATAAAATATGGCTAAAAATTATTAAATGAATGTGTTACAAGTTTCAGAGATGTTGCCTTTTTAAGGTTTTGAATGGTTGCCGTTTTGTAACGGGATGATAAGGAAATTTTCAAATTAACCAGCATATTCTTTGATTATTAATAAGAAGTTATCATCTAAAGTTTTATTGTCCTGACATGTTCAGTTCTTGAAATATTTTGAGGAAGAACAGATGAGCAGAGAACTGGATTATATCTAAACACACGCACATATTACTACAACGAATATTGTTCAAAATAAAAGAAGTAATGTTAATATTTTGAACTTTTACCAGTTCATATATTTGAATTAATATTATGTCAGTTACCCTTTACTGATTTAATGCTTAATTATAAAAAAGTTTCAAAATATTGGAATGAAGTGATCAGCAATAATAAGGTAAATGATAAACTATAAAGCTAGTTTAATTAACGTTTATATATTTTTTGCTATATTAATAAAATGATCACCATAGGAATAAGATTGTTATTTATTGGAATTGTGAATTATTATCCTAATATAGTATGATTTTAAAATGAAATCTCATCATCCAAATAATGATTAATAGGGATTGTTAAATGGCAGATTTGTGAATTATGCATAGAACTAAATAAAAATTTGAAAAATATGTTTTTAGAAATTGAATATCTTTTGGTTGAAAACAGAATTTCAAAATCTGTTTTTTTTTTTTATCTTTAATGTAGTTTCTGGATGTACCCATTCAAAAGAGAATATTAAGTTGCAGGAACAGCAAAAAGCGACATGGACTCCATATTCGCACAACTACACAAAAAATAACTACATATGCTTCTTCTAGATTCCCCGCTTTCACATTTCGCCATTGGCAATATTGCATTGCCCAGTAAAGGGTGCCCTTGCATTCACTTATTAGTCACTTTGTTTGGCTGCCCTACTTACCATGTGTTCAATTATCTTTTCCACTCCCTCTTTATACCTTCACGCTCACTTTCCCTCCCTGATGTCAAGCTTCTCAAAGGTAAGAGGCCAGACTAAGAGAGCCTCCCTACCCAAATTAAGGTGTGAGGTATCATGCTGAGAGTTGAGTGGCATTGGGGTTGTAAAAGATGCAATGTCTCTAACGATCCCTTCAAGGCACCTGGCGAAACCTTGTCGTAATTAGCCTTCTGCCCGTATTGGAGGATAACCAGGCGGTGACTTTTTGTGTTTCCTCCAGTTTGTCCTTTTATTATGGATATTGAAACTGATAAAACTTTTTCTGGGGGGGCTGCTTCTCCGCCCTGCAGCAGGATTGGTGGTCCTGGTACCTCATCTGAGGGTACTGTGGCTACCGGTGGGACAGTGGAGCAGTCTCCTGGAGTTCTTATTGCCTCCAGGAGTAAACCTAGTCTGCGAAAGGTGCATTTGTCTGGAGCAGCTAGGCAAAAGTGGAGGAAGGCTAGAAGAGAAGCTGCTGGTACCAGTAGTTCTCAGCTATCGGGCAGCACTTCTCAACTGGCTTCTTTGTCTGATTCTCCTGTCAATACCCCTGGTGTTGGCAAGCGAACCAGATCTGTAATTTCTACCCCCTCTTCTGAGGAGGTGAGGCCTGCTAAAAGGACCCAGAGCTCTCAGCCTAGGTCATATTCTAAAGCACTGGCTTCTCTTCAGCTGGCCATCATCAAGGAGGGCTATCCAGACTCCAAGATGGTGGCTGATGAAGTTGATCTTCTTTTGGGGAGGATCTTGAGTAGCGTGGATGGAATCCCTTTGGGGGAGACTTTATCACTGCTCAAGGGCTGTACCTTGGATAATGGTCACTCATTTATACTTGTATGAATGAGTTCACCTGTCAGTAGCTCACCCAACTTTTAGATGGGTGCACTCTTGGACAGGGGATTTGCTTAAGGGTTATTCCTGCAAAGAACCTACCCATGTCTGTGAAGTTGGCTTATCGCACTGTGGATACTCAAATGTGGGATACGAACCAACTTTTGGCTCAACTCCAAGCATTCAATTCAGGATTCAAGACTGAAAAGTGGAGATCTTGTGTCGTAGCAGAGACAGCGTCTTATTTTGATGGTTGATCTTGCTTTGGCAAATGCCATCAAAGCGGCCAATTTTAAGGCTTTTTCTGGGATTGATCAAGGGACCTTTAAGGTGTTCTCAGATCTTAATTCCAAGTCTGGGAGATCGATAGATTCGGTGATTGCCCCTGCAAAGGGACATGAACTGGTTAGGCTTGCCGATAAGAATCGGGTTTTCGGGGTACCACTGGACCTACTGACACCCAGTCAATGGAGGAGGGCATGGATCTTTGCCCACCTTAGGCACCTGTAATGTCATGGGTCTGAGGGTGATTCAGATCAACTTCAGCACTCCTGAGCTGCCTCCACCCTTTTGGGTCGGTTGCTCGGGGGGCTGCTATGACCTTGCTTTATTCAAGAGTCATGGCACTATAAGGGCCAAATATGGAGGCTTCACTGAAAGGAAGGTTAGGTTTCTTTTATTTCTTGTACTTCTGATAGTGGTCCTCGGACTTGTGTTTTCATCAGGAATAACACGTGTTTCACCTTTCTGGGATTTCTGTTCTAGGGATCTTACCACTGTTCGGGTGAAGCTTGATGAGTGGGGTGTTGGTAGAGAATTTATTGTTTCCTCTGCTTATTTCCCTTATGATAAAGACCAACTTCCACCAAAAAAGTAATGTTCCCGTTTCCATTCACTGAAATCAAAGTATGGATTATGAAAATGTCAAAAAATTCAAAAATATTTGAAATAATCCATGATATTCGATAAATTCGCGCCAGTTTTAAATATAATCCTTTTTAATTATACGTCAATCGTATAAGATAGATTTTTTTTAATTTAAACATATATCAAGCGGAGAAAATCTTTCTTTTTAAGTTTAATAAAGGCCTGCATCTTGATTAATAATGCCGATCATATGATTAATCAATCACTATGATTCCATTCTTCTTTATACCATTTTCTAACTATTGAACTATTGTTACTAACTGACTTGGTGAGTGGATGAGCCATTTCCAGAATCCATATTCTTGGTGGATTCTGCTTAGCAATTTACTCCAGTTCGTATCCATTCAAAATACTAGTTTCGGGACCGAATTGACCTGAATTCTTCAAGTAAAATGCGAATCCATTTAATTCATTTGAATTCCATTGGTTGCTAAATAAAATCTGAATTCATGTAAAATTTGAACAATATATTAATTTTCTCAATGCATACAAAAAATGCTCTCTGAAGTAAGCATTTCAAGAAATCCGAGTTTTTTTTTAATATTTACTTTCTTACCACCCATAAGGGCATAAAGAGGTATGTGTAATCCAAGTTATCGTTTCTCTGAAGTAAGCATTTGTTTCATGAATAATTAGATAATTTATGCACTATTTTTCAAAGCTATTTCATTCTCTTTGTAAATTTCCTCATTTCGGTTTATTTAGGATTATGGTAAGCTTTAGAAACAGCAAAAACTGAAAAACACATACGCCATGTGTTTTTTTCGTTTTTCATAATTTTTTCATCATCTATGAGAAATACAGAAATAATTTATAAACAGATTTTTTCGACTTTTGGCGAACATTCTACATCATTCAATACTTTGTGCATTATAATTCAAGAAATCCGAGTTTTTTTTTTTTTTTATATATTTACTTTCTTACCACCCATAAGGGCATAAAGAGGTATGTGTAATCCAAGTTATCGTTCAAGATATTGAACCTATCAATCTTTCGCATTCTATAAACTGTTATAATAACATATTTTAGATTAAAACAAAAATCTGATTATGATCTTTATTATTATAATCAAACATGATAAAGGATGATCATGTTTGATTATAGTAATAAAGATCATAGATAATAAAGAGTAACTCGTCCTTATCGACGGATTATTTCTCGAAGAAGGAGTCGATGCATGCAGCACATAATCAGCTAATTCAGAAAACAAAATGGATGACTGTGATTTGTATGAAGACTTCTTGCTTTTACAAGAGCAAAGAAGGAGTCGATGCATGCACATAATCAGCCAATTCAGAAAACAAAATGGATGACTGTGATTTGTATGAAGACTTCTTGCTTTTACAAGAGTTAAAAAAATTTTTTTCAGAAAAAGACAATCTCGAAAAATATATTCACTAAGAAATGATGGTATTGATGTACTGAATAGTTATCAGTTCCACAATCGATATCATTTGAATAAAGATGTGGTATGTTCGCTAGCTGAGAAATTTCACAATGAACTCAGCTTTAACGGTGAGAGAAGCAATTATCTGTTAAATATGAGTTCATTGTGAAATTTTACAGCTAGCGAACAAACCACATCTTTAAAATGATACGTAATGATATACGTAAAATGATAAGCTCTAGGTTCAAAGTGGAAAAATGATTTATTATTGTTTACTGGAGAAGTACTTTTGACTTCAAAAAGTCATCTTCACCATTTAAAATCAGAATACAAAACGTTTTTTTTTTTTAAGGCTGAAGATGATTTTTTGAAGTTGTCAAAAAACACAATTATCTGTCACGTATTCTTCCATGCTTCTTGTTTTTGATGATTGGTTATTGCATTTGTTTTTTTTTTTTATTTTTTAATATATTTTATATTTTTCCTTAATCCTAATAACAATTCCTTATCGAAGTTTGAATAATTTTTCTTAATAGAATCTGTTCGATCTCCATGCTAAAACTTGAATCTTTGCCCATCAAAATATGCGCACAAAGTTACGTGATATAATTCAACAAATCAAACCTATTCTTACAAAGCGCTAACAGTTAAACAGACAATCGAATAATCCGATTTCAGAAAATGTTGGTGAATACGAAAGAAAAATATTTGGAGGTCACAATTCGATCCCGAAACACGTGCAAAACTTGAATCTTTGCCCATCAAAATATGCGCACAAAGTTACGTGACATAATTCAACAAATCAAACCTCTTCTTACAAAGCGCTAACAGTTAAACAGACGATCGAATAATCCGGTTTCAGAAAATGTTGGTGAATACGAAAGAAAAATATTTGGAGGTCACAATTCGATACCGATTTATACGATCTTCGAATTGACACTTGGTGAATACAGCCGTTAGTATCTCTAGCATAAGAATGATACTATATTCATCTAAAAGATATGTCTACACACACACACACACACACACACACACACACACACACACACACACATACACACACACACACACACACACACACACACACACACACACACACACGCACACACACACACACACACACACACACACACACACACACACACACACCAGATATACAATATAAGTCTATATATATACTTATATTTAATGGTTATAATATTATTTATCATCAATAAAATCTGTATCTATAATTTTGATAAGCAGTATCAAAATCAGGAATCGCTGATAGACCATAGTAATACAAGTTAGAAACACGTGTATTGCATACAAATTAAGCACATTTGAATATCTGGATAACAGTGGAACACATTTTAATATTTTAAAATTTGGCGGCACACCTAAATATTTTAAATAATTTAGATTTAACAACGAATTTTTTATTAACAGATTATTATATTTATTCTTATTTATTACATTCAGATTACAGACATACTCGTATATGGGATTATTAAATGGCGGCACTTATTAAGCTATAGCGCCACCTGCGGATTTTGTCTTTTTACAGAAACTATAATTTTAATTTAATTTTTATTCCTTAATTTTTAAATTATGGATAACAACATAAAAAACTTTTGACTGTCGCAGAAATTCGACGGTTAGATTTTTCTAACGATACCCTATTTAGTCGCCGAAATTCGAGGATTAGATTATTCTAATGATACTCTTTTTTATAGGAATCGGTACAGTGGTTCGACTGCAAAAGGGACTATTAATATACTGTATATGAAATGATACTCTTTTGTATAGGAATCGGTACAGTGGTTCGACTGCAAAAGGGACTATTAATATACTGTATATGAATCATAAAATTACATACATATAAACAATTCATTCTTAATTTTTCGCGGCATACTATCAAAGGTTCTATTAATAATCTCATTGATTGCTGGAGAGTCGCGTATAAACCGATCTGTCAAAATCGAAACTCTTATTTTCCATAACTATAGATGACGATTTTTATTACTGAAAACTTAAATTTTGTATGTAAAATTATCTAAGAAAATTAAAATAAACCAAAAACTCTTCAAATTTTGGCCTTTGTAAGCATTTATTATCTAAAAAACAAACATTTTGTATAGATATAAAGCAAAATATATACATCTAGGAAAGTATCTATATATTATAAAGTTATTTCAGCTATATAGTAGTTCTTCAAACATTATAAGCAAAATTTTATAAGAACTTGAACTTTCATGTTAACATAAGTAAGAATATTAATTCTAGATCCATTTAGTATCAATTAATCAAACACCTATACCTGAATGTTCTTGCTTTATATTATAATAAAGAAGCTTAGTTCTTAAAAAGTTGTTTGTTAACAACATATTTTAGTACTATAGAATACATCATAAAACGTTCATTTGAAGATTTTCCAGTCTGTGCTTCACTTCTGCTTTTCATAAATGTAATGAATATCAATAATTGAGAAGTGTATACAATAACAATATAATGGAGAACGATGCAGGACTAAGCATGCAGTTCAAGCGGTAATTGCAAACTGGCAAGTCTAACGTTATTTCTTTCCTGCTTTTAAGGTAACTAGTGGAGTTTGTGTCATGTACAAAGCTGTCTTAAGAATACCCTTAGGCTAGTGGTGCAATGAAGTAAAATTATATTTACAAGGTTCGATTAATAGCAGTGCCCCAATGAACTGTGATATTAATTCTTAGTAAAAGAGAATTAGAGACGAAAATTTGGAATTTCAGACTTTCTCGAATGGAAATAACGGATATAAATACAATAAATCGTAGTTCTAGTCGTTGGAAGTCGGGAATTGTCACTTAATAATCGGCGAAATTGTTAAAGTGGCGTCAAAAAAAACTTCAGCATTCTGGCTGCTGGCTGTCTATCCGTGTGTTCCTATTAATAATTTTTGAACTACTTATTATAACTTCATAAAATTTGGAAATTTAATTATGTTCTACTGTTAAAAATAACTTTGATGCCGTATTATTTAACTTTTTAATGGCACTATTCAACAATTTAAAAATGGCGATGTTCAAACTTATAAAATACTGTCTTGATATATCGCAATACTGTACTCATTAGTTTTCTGTGATGTTTATCAGGAAAGTCATTAAACATAATCATTGATCAATTAACCCTTTTATTTTCAACCATCGAAAAAATGACATTTAAACTATTTGATCGAATCTTATAAAGTTTAACAAGGTCGAATTTCAAATAAGATTAATTAACCTTGCGATTCATTCATTTAAAAATGGCGACGTTCAATCTTCTAAGATTTTCCTATAATATCTAAAGGAAGCCATTTAATAGATTTTTGCGAAATCCAACATGAATATTATGCCATGAAAAACATTTTTATAACGTATATTTTAATTTTATAGTTATAATCATTTCAAAATGAAGGGCATTAAAGTATTCGTTCAATCTCAAATTTTGAATAACATGATAAGATCATCATGCTTACTCTTTATTTTCTTTTAATTGTTCTAATTATTTTTTATAGTGGTAAATATTTTTTTATTTATTTTTGAACATTTTTTTCCTCATATGTAATGAAATATCAGGCTTTTACTCCGAGTAATCGGTCAAATAATCGAATCGCTTTCCTTGTTAGCGATTAGAGATAAAACTGTTAAAAACTCTTGCTTTTTACCCATTTTCTACTTTTTGAATAAATGATAATTTAGCTTGATTAAATAATTTCACGTTCAATTAACCCAAAATATAAACAAATCAAACTTGAAAAATGTTAAAAAAATTATGACATTTAATTTTTTTGTTGGTTATTTATACTGATTTTATTGGAATTTTTTTTAACCGATTATGATAAATTTCTAGACGTAACAACCAAGTATTAAGTCTAGAAAATATAAAACGACATATATATTTTTTTCATCGAAGTTTTTCTTGTAACGAGTATTTTGAATGTTAGACGAGTTATCGAGAACAAAAACTTGTCTTTTTTAATTCATATATTTCTTCTTATAACTCTTCAAGTATTTGCGAAACAATAACTCGCACGCGAAGTATTTTAACCTGAATATCCAGTCTGTGATAGTAAAAATTACTTCGTGTAAACTTAGGTTAAATATCATTACGATGTAAAATAATAACACAAAACGATTTTTTTTCGTTTTGAAAATACGTATTTTTTTTGATAAAAATAAATTTTAATTCATTGATTACAAGTATAAGTGCTCTTCTACTTACGAACATAATTCGCACGTAAGATACTGCTGTTATTTTTGCTCAAAAAGTATTGAACTAACTTTATATACTGTATATAGTAATATATTTCACAATTGAATCAATTAAAAGTTTCTTATTTCGCAGATGTTAATGAAGTTTCGAATATAAAGCTAGAAATTTTCGTGTAATCCCCATCTTGAAATACTGCTGTAATATGTTAACTATCTTTGTAATTTTATATTATGTTGGGTGCTATGAATTATGATACATATTCTCATAATTTAATGAAGTATATTTCATCACATTATAAGAACACTACATTATGGCACATACTACACTTTATTGTGACGCATGTTTTCATAATTTAATGAAGTATACTTCATTACATATAATAATGAAGCAACCTTCATTAAATTTTGAGAACATGATGATGTATCGCACGAATTTAAAGCAAAATTTAGACTGTTCTTTGCTTATCTAAAGCAATGAGTACAGTTTCAAACCTTCCTTTATCCCTTGCTTTACGTTAAATAAAAACATAACTAACCATAAGCCGTTTATTTATACTTATATATGCGTACATACTATTAATATAACGCATCACAATAGTAAGTAAGAACACGAATCAAGAACTTTTTTTGCATTAAGTAAATCTGGATATTCCTGTTTAAAAATCCTGATCATTATCAATTATCCAAGAAGATCGAAAAATAAAAAAAAAATTAATTATGGCTTACAGTTACACAATTGCAGCATCTACCGAATGACTCATTTCTCGATTTAATTCTTATTGTTTTACGTTCTACAATACATGCGAACAGTTAAAAGTACGTACGAGAATACTATATTCACACTTATCTTGAACTTAAATCATAAAAAAAAAGAAATACGACACTACACAGAACAGTGAAAAGTTTTACACAGAAAAAAATATTTTTGTCTGTAGCGTATCTGCAATTAAATCTCGCATGTAAATCAGTAGAAGTGACATTTTTTAAGTCATTAAAAACCGGTCTTCGTTCAATGACTTGTTATATTATTAAAAATTTTGTAAATCACCACTTTACCTCCTACTTAGAATGCATTTCTGTATAGTTAAATTTAAATATTTTATGATAAATGCATGATAAAATGTACGGTATTCATATATATATCACAGTGATTTATTTATTTATTTTTTTTGTTAAGAATTGTTTATAAATTAAACTGTACTTGAATAAACGCTTTGTGTTTGATCTTAAAAATACATGACTTTTTATTTTTATTTTCCATGTATAGCATCAGTTTAATCATTTAAATAATTCTGTCGTATAATCCTTTCTCAAAGTTCTCGTTTTTATCAGTTGGCAATCGTTGCGAAGTATTTTTATCAACTGTCTAGAAATAGATAAAGATTTAAAGATATTAATAAATTTCCAACGATCGGTTCGTCGATACTGAGTATCGATTTTAGGAATATTTAGCTAGAGGGCAATATTTGTCCCAATTTTGGCATTCCTTGTCGGGTATATAAACTGAATGGTCCCCCAAGTAAACACAAATCCAGTATTGGAACTTGTATCGAAACATTCATTCAGGAGTACAAGGTAGAAGATATTTGAATTAAGAATAAACATGAAAATCTTGGTAAGTTGAGAATCCTTAGTGCATTTTACTTATTTAACTAAGGATTAAAGGATATGTGTTTTATGTTGTTTAGGTATGTATTTTCGCATTAGTTGCTATCGCATCTGCTGGAATTATACATGAAGGAGGACATGGTGGCTTTGGACATGATCTTGGTGGCAGTTATGGACACGATCTCGGAGGACATAGTTTTGGAGGGCACGGTTTTGGAGGGCATGATCTTGGTGGCCATGGATTCGATATTGGCGGACATGGACACGGTTTCGAAAGCCATGGATTCGGTCTTGGCGGACATGGTCACGACTTCGGACAAGGTTTAGGACATGGTTTAGAACACACCTCCATTGGTATATCACATATCCCAGTTAAAAAAGTATCAGTTAGCCACGTACCAGTAAAGAAGGTATCAATCGATCACGTGCCAGTGAAAAAGATATCAGTTAGCCATGTACCAGTAAAGAAGGTATCAATCGATCACGTACCAGTTAAGAAGGTATCAGTTGCTCACGTACCTGTAAAGCACGAATCAATAGAAAAAGTACCAGTCATTTCCAAAATTAGTCATCACGTACCAGAGATTTCTCATTATGGTCATCACGATAGTTTCGGACACGGATTCGGTGGTCATGGATACGGATTCGGTGGTCATGGACACGGATTCGGTGGTCATGGACACTGATTTTAATTTTAATGAATATATTTTAATAACGAGTAAGTTTTCTTTTCTTTATTAACTATATATATATATGTAAATAATGTAATCAGATTTATGATGGTAATTTCCATTTTTTTTTCTTTTTTTTAGGACAAAGGCCAAATTTTGAACACATGTTATAACCTCAAGTTATTTTATAAAATGTAAAAAATACTCACGTTAACGATTTTATTGATGTATTACTGATTTTAAGTAATAAATTTTATTCTTTATACAATACTTCTTTCTTTAATTCTAAAAAAAAAATAATTCAAATATTAGAAATTTAAGAAATTGTTACAAAAAAAAAGTTTTAAGAGATTTTAAAAAATTTTTGTTATAAATTCCCATTTAATTAAAAACAGATTAAATTGTTTTATAGAAGCGTAATATAATGACTCTATATAAAATTGAGTAATCCTGCAGTTTAGTGCCATGACATTTACTTACCTGAGCAATACTTTTCAAACTTGTGCAGCATCACTGGATTTTCTGTTTTAGAATTAAAATATAGAGAATTTTTATTCAAAATAATCAAATCATTTTATAAACAATATATTTAATTTTTCATTTTATAAAAAATATTAATATTTTTTTAATAATAAACTTTATCAAATTATATTATACCATAATTATGGTAATCTATCTAATATTTTTTTTAATAATAAACTTTATCAAATGGTTTATAAAATGATTTGATTATAATAAATAAAAATTCCCTAAATTTTAATCTAAAAAAGAAAATCCGACAACACTGTACAAGCTTGTAAAGCACTGCTCAGGTAAGTGTCAGAGTCCTAAACTCTAGGATTATCTAATACTGTTATTTTAAATTATAACCAAAGTGATTGGGGATTAGAAAATGTAGCGCATCTTTTATCTGACCTTAGAGGTGATGCTACAAGCGACAGAATCCTATTCTTAGCAATTGAGGCAAATAATAAACGGTTTCTTAGGATATTGTATTGCATTTATTTCCTTTACTCGCTCCTTTTTAGGAAGAAAAAAATATGTAACATGCTATATTTAGCCTTGCATAATTCTTTGTTAAATTTAGTAATTTTTCATATTTGGCCGACTTTTTCTACTCATCCTCGAGTATATATTAAAATCGCATCATCGCCCATCGCATCGTATTTTAGCAACACACTCCGAAGAGAAACTAAGTTCCAGAAAAGAGATTTTCAAAATGAAAATTATGGTGAATATTCTCTTTTATTGCTTGATAACTTTGCCTTTTTTTGCGTAAAAGTTGAATATATCTCACAATTTTATAGCTTATCTTTGTCGTTGTTGGAATATTGGCAACTCTTGCAACTGCTGGACATAAAAAAATCGCTGTTCTTGTAGATCACAGCCATGGTCACGATATTTTCCACCATTTTGGCCACGGTCACGGATACGGAGGTGGATATGGTTATGGGCATGGTCATTATCCAATTGTTAAGGTAATAAAGTATGTGAAACCAGCAGTTTATCACGATTATAGCCCATTATTATCCGTTTTTCATGGACATGGTTTCGGACACGGACATGGTTGGTGGTAATGTATTTCTGATGTAAGTTTTTATGATAAATATATTCTGCTGTTACAGTAACAATGACAAGATAAAAATATACTTTTATTTTCTTGTTTTTCAGGGAATTTTTCTTACGCTTTAGAAAATAATCTTTAAATCAATTTTAATATCGAATGTATTGATGTAACTTTTATTAATGTTCTGTACAGGTTTAACTTTTTACAATAAATGTTTTAACATATTTTAAACGTTTCATGATAGTCTTTTTTTACAATCATTAAATCATAAAACGCCATTTATAAAAACAGTGCAGATTTATTTAAATAATAATATACAAGGTAATGCAAAAAATGTATCCTTATGAATGTTTATTTATTGTATGACATGGTTAAACGTGAGGCATAATTTTCGCTAATAAATGGAACATTAAAAGAAACATTATCCGAGACCATTACTATTCAAGCCTACGATCAGTCTCTTTATACTCTTTGCCTGCAATTTATCATTGTAATAGCTTCACGTTATCGCCTACGGCATCTACGAGCTTGTTTAGATTTTTTTTTTTAAACAAGTAGTCCCAACACGCGTGAAATGAGTCATCATAGTAAGTCGTGGACTTCCTACAGAAGTTTATTTACCGTATGAGTATAAATAAATCAATCATGTTATCGCCTACGGCATCTACGAGCTTGTTTAGATTTTTTTTTTTTTTAAACAAGTAGTCCCAACACGCGTGAAATGAGTCATCGTAGTAAGTCGTGGACTTCCTACAGAAGTTTATTTACCGTATGAGTATAAATAAATCAATGTCTTTTACAATCATTAAATCATAAAACACCATTTATAAAAACAGTGCTGATTTATTTAAATAATATACAAGGTAATGCAAAAAATGTATCCTTATGAATGTTTATTTATTGTATGACATGGTTAAACGTGAGGCATAATTTTCGCTAATAAATGGAACATTAAAAGAAACATTATCCGAGACCATTACTATTCAAGCCTACGATCAGTCTCTTTATACTCTTTGCCTGCAATTTATCATTGTAATAGCTTCATGTTATCGCCTACGGCATCTACGAGCTTGTTTAGATTTTTTTTTTTTTTAAACAAGTAGTCCCAACACGCGTGAAATGAGTCATCGTAGTAAGTCGTGGACTTCCTACAGAAGTTTATTTACCGTATGAGTATAAATAAATCAATGCACTTAATATTAACCAATGAATTAAAACAACATCTAAAGTTTTGCATATAAAAATATACAGTTATCTTTATGACAAAATTTTATGTAAAGTAACAATCGCAACTGGATATCTCGAGATATATAGACTGTTATAAACAATATTCAGGCGGAATAACTTTAAAAATTTATTCTTACTTTAAGATGTTTAGTAAGGTCATAAATAATATAAATTCATGTTTTCCCCGTTTTAATATTCATGAAAAGTTTCGCAAAGTTATCAATTTTCCTAGTAAAAAATAATAATAAATATGTAAATCATATCGTGGTGTCTTCTACGTTTCGTAACTCCGAGTATCGTAAATAATTTATTTCTTTATCAATATTTATTCGTAAAATTTTAAGGAAAGATAATAAAATTTGTGAAATAAAAATTAAGATAAAAGATATAAGAAAAATTGATACTTGAAAGAACTAACTGCTTACATACGAAACGTGTTCTCTATTTTGGAATGATTAATGATGTGGGATTAACTGCGTCAAACGTCGTCTTTAACGGCATGACCTCATTACTAAATTTTATAAAAATGTATCAAACTGTATAAATGGAAAAATTTGAACATCTGTTGCTTTTAAATGACTAAAGCTGCTGTTAACAGATACAGCATTCTTTTCAATAGCACAATATGGCTATCACATGCCATAAAAACAACATTCAAATTAATTACAAAATGAAAAAGGAACATACAGACACACAGTTGATCATATCTTATAAGCCGTACTTTTTGAAGGAAAGTAATTAAAACATAATTATTTTTCTGTAATAACATGTAAATTTGTCAAATATCAGATGTTAGTGTACAGTCTAAAGAGCTTAGACTAGAAAACTTGTGGCCTATAATTCTAACAGAAAATTTTATGCTAGTATTATACAATTTGCTGATTATGAAAATATTGTAGAAAAAATCTAAGATTATTTTTTTATTATTATTATTTTTCAATTTTCCTTTATAAAACAATTTAAATACGTTTTAATCTTTTTATTATTATTATTATTATTTATAAGATTTAAGTTAAACAAAACGAAAAAGGAATAAATTAATCCGCTAAAATAACCGGAAAATTTTCCAAAACTTCAGCTGGTTTAATATGTTAAAGTTATTTAGAGAAAAAACTGAATATTTTGGCTTTATAAAATTATTTTTTATCAGAAAAAATTATATAGCCTAATATTTATGATCCGTAACGGGTAAACGAAGATAAGATAATTATCACGTATAAGATTTACATTATGTTCACGGATTAAGGATAATTCAACTATTTTAATTATAAAATGAATTTAATCTTTTAAATTTCCTTATAAACTTAAAAAAACTTTCCTTGTAAATATTACAATGACTTTCAAAAGTAGCGTGCAGAGAGTAATATTAAGATAAAGGTAACGTAAAGTAAATGTAGTAAATGATGCGTATCGTATTTATCATGTTTTCTGACAGAGAAGGCGAACGTTAAGTAATATATGCAAAAGAACAAAAGTTGCACACTATACAAAGGAAAAATATGAAATAGCTCGTTATCTAAACTACTATTTTGACATTTTATAAAGAAAAATGATAATTTATGTTATATTTTATGGTCAGAAGAATAAAAAATAAGGAAAAAGTGAAAAAGAGTTTTAGCTTCAAAGTAAAAAATTAATATAAATAGCTTTGTAATAAATTTGATATTGGTAAAAACAAAATTTATTAAAAAAACTTTATCGAATCTATAAATGAACTCATTTTTTCTGTTCCTTTTCTTCTACTTCCATCATTTCCAAAAGTACTAATTTTCTCTTAAGATCCTATGCAATGAAGGAAACCAAAATTTAATTTCAGAAAATTAAGAAAAAAAAAAAGATACAAACTTATATTGAAAACCGATTCCAATTACTTTATATTTTTCAGTTTTCATTGTTGTAAATTCTAATCCTCTTCCATCTCCGTTCAATACATCTTGATATTCAGTCAAGATAGTTAACAAATCACTGCATCTTCGAACTCGTTTAGAATGACAGTTTAGACATAATTTATCGACCTTTTCAAAACACGTTACTGTTTAGTTAATTACAATAACTACTCTAAATGAGTGTTAACAAAATATATATATATAATAGTAACAAAAAGAATCAATATTGTTTCAGTGCAAATAGCAAATATAACCAATATTACTATAGAAATAATCTATTAATTTAAATATAAAAAATATATAAAGAATAACAGTTCTCTAAAATCAAAATACCTTTAGCAAATCATTGGCATAGTCATCTAAAATGCCCAAAACTGCATTCCAAATATCTTCCATTATTGCCTCGAATGCTGTTCTGTATATATAGCTATTCATTGTGTATAAACAGTAATTTAAGTAACTATACATTTCATTATAAGCCTGTAAAATATTATTAATATTAATCATGGATATGTTTTGCTATTACTGAATTTAAATTTATATCTAGCTGTCAGTTAAAACAATATATAAAGTATTTTTGACGCTTTCCATTACAGAGCTATTAATAAACTATAATAACTATAATCCACTGTTTGATTGTCAGCAAATATCTCGAGTAAATAGTTGATAACCGATTTAAATGAAATATTCATGTTATTGGGACTCATCAGGGTTCAGACTTGTATTAAAAATGATCGATTTTGGATCAACATCATCGACACTATAAGAGAAAAATTTTCGAGGACTGTGAGATAATATCTCGTGTAAATATCATCCAAAATCGAATGAAATTCATAAATATTATTACGATCTATTAGAAGATCGAATCTTCTGAAAATGATGAAAATCGGATTATTATTGACACGATTCTGATCATCATTAATGATAAAATTATCATCAATAATAATAATCATAATCATCAGAAACAATAGTCGATTTTGGCATAATAACGATCGATTAATATTTACTGACGTAATAATGATCATAATAATGATTATTACTGATCGTAATGACCATCGGAATAATGGAAAGGGTCACATATTTATTCATCGAGCTCTACTAACTTTTCTTTTATTTTGAGTGGTTGCACCGATAATTTTAGATATATGTCGAGCAGATTCGTTTCTTATCTAAAATGAGTAAAATTCAGTCAGTTCTTGTCTTTTAATTTTCCACAAATATATCAACACCTTTGCTATAAAATCATACCTTTGCTGTAATCTTCTTACGGATAGAATATATTGCTGTTTTAATAGATTCAACTGTGGCTTGAAATCGCAGTAACAAATATTCGTTATTAAACGGTATATTTCGATCGATCAGGTTATTAGTAATAATTTCTGTAAGCTCGTCCATAGTACTTTCCGTCTTTATCATGTTATTTATAACTACACATAACTGAAATAATGATATATTCAATGCATGTTTAAAATATCGATTAGAATGTTTATAGAAATATAAATTGTAAAAATTATCACACTACCTTTTGAGGGATTTCATATTCTTTATCTACATTATAATAATTCTCTTTTTCTATCTTCGAAGTCATCTTGTTAATGTAAAAAGTTATACAATCGTTCAAAGACTGTTAACAAAAAAACAAAAACAAAAACACGTATTAAAATTTGATATAAAATTTCATTCAAAAATAAATATGTCATTATTGCTTACATCAATTAATAAATTATTAGCAATATCGTTTGGCCATTCTAATCTTTTCCACATTCCTAAAACCTTTAAATTTAAATAATAGTTATGGCGATAAAGATAGAAGGATTAAATAAAGTAGTATAGCATTAGAATCATTAAGATAACTCACTGTATTAATCAATATTTGGTGCAAATCAATCCACGACGATCCGGCAAGAACATCTTCGCTTAAAGGTTCCATCTAAAACAGTTTTAATGATTAATTATTTAAGAATAAAATTTTTAATCCAGATGGATAAATAGCGATTAACATACTTCGTCTTTATCTAAACTTCTATCTGTCCAATTTACAGATAATTTGGTGATCCATTTAAACCAATGAGATAAACATTTATCACCGAACCATTCGTGATACGTCTCCATCTTTAATTTTGGTTTATTTCTAAAATTATAATTAAAATTAGTATATATATATATATATAGGATATATTTTCCTGAGTGCTACCGGTGCTACTACTCGTTAAGTCTCTACTCTGGCTACACTCTTTCGGCGCATTTGCCGACAATGTAGCGCTCCCATAGGCTGCTCAGCGTCACGTGACCTTCTTTCCGCTATTTTTGTGCAAAGAAAGCCATTTCGTTTGTATATCGGTGCATCCTGAATAATCAATAGAATGTAAATAATCGTAACATTTTATCGATATGATGGGCTGTTAGGTAATGGAATGTAAAAGTAAATCGAAAGAGTGAAAGAGATATTAATTTCGAAAATTGATATAAATGAAAAATATAATTGAACATGGATAAACAGGTACAATTCCTGATCAAAGTGATATTATCAATAAATATTTCCGTCAATAATTTTTAAATGTACTTCTTATAGATTTTAAATGTATTTAGGCGTGTATAATTGTTCTCGATTAAATCAATTATTGATTATGTATATCCTTAATAAAAATTCTTTAATTAAGCTTTTCCATTTTAGCCAAAAAATACTTAGTTCATTGATTTAAAGCATATGATCTGTAAAGACTATTTCTGTTTTCTAATATTATATTCATTAATTTTATTATGAAATAAAAGATTTTTGTATATACATTAAACTTAAATTCTACTTTTACAAAAAGAAATTTATCAATAAACTATATATTTAAAAAAACAACTATATATGTAGACATATTTAAGACATATTGAAGTATACATTTCAATTTCAAAAATCTATCATCAGCTTCAATAATTTTCAATGTTGTGCATATCTGAAGATATGCAATTGTAAGAAAATTGCGGTAGAATTGCAACCATATAATTCAATTCACTAAAAACTTTAAAATATAATTAAAAAATATATATATTAAAATGAAAGAATACTGTACCATACCTTAACATACAGCATTAATATGTAGGACATGTTAATGCTCTTATTCTTCTTCTGTGTAATATGGAATGTGAATGCTCTGTTAAAGTATTATGTTATATATTATGTATATTAATGCTCTAATATGCAAAATAAATTATTTATATAGTATAATGTTCTAATATGTTACAACATGTTATGCGATGTTAATACTCTTCTTGCACAAAGCATTAACAAATAAATAAAGTTAAATAAAATAAAGAAATTTTAATAATAATAAAAATAATAAGTGATAGTGAAATTTTAAAGCTGTCAAAAAATTCACGCAAATGACTTAGAT
This sequence comes from Olivierus martensii, assembly GCA_000484575.1. Taxonomy (NCBI): domain Eukaryota; kingdom Metazoa; phylum Arthropoda; class Arachnida; order Scorpiones; family Buthidae; genus Olivierus; species Olivierus martensii. Next base: position 43,373 of record AYEL01079145.1, read on the forward strand.
ATGACGATATGTTGTTTTACTAGCAGACGACAAAGCTACTCTTTGCATAAACATGGCGGAGTGTCGCTATTTTCCCTATCTTAATATTGTTAAGATAGCACCAGCCTTCTGGCATTTACCAGAATGTTGTTATGGCCAGTCCGCCCTGCCTACACCTCCAGATATTTTGCAAGGATCTCATTCTGTCATTTTATATCCGTTCCTATTCTCTTGAATACTAAGCGGCGAGACTCTCACTTTTTGAACGCCCGGGCAACGGACCTAAATCTCTCCTAAAATAGTTTGGACTGATGGATTTTGGATTTGAACTTGAGTTTTCAATAGCAAAGAATGCTTATTAGGCAAATATCTTCTAGTGATTGAATTAATATCAAGTAGTGTTGCCACCTGACCGGTTTTCCCCCGGACAGTCCGGTTTTTCGATTAATGATCCGGGTAATTGGTTCATTTGTCCGGTTTTCTTCGAAATTGAAAATTTACAAAAAAGTTATGAGAAAACTTGTATTTAAATTTCAAGAGTTCTGTTAAACGACGACATTAATTCCAAATATCACCCCAAGGAGTGACTGCGAAAGCGAAACTGTTTCTTAACCTAACATTTACGAAAACAAGTAAACAACTACTCAATCCTGTGGCTCAATCATCTTGTTAGTGTGCTGTTTTTGATTTCTGTACTTTTTTATACGACCAGAAGTAAATTCACCGCAACGTTGATACAGCGTATATACATGGGGAAATACGGTATACGTTTTTTTTAAAATAAAATGTTTATTTAATTTTTTTATAATTTAATAGGAAATATGACAACTGAAACAAAAAAGAGGAGACAAAGTTGCAAATTTAATCAAGAGTGGTTACAAAAATTAATTGAATTTATACTTACATTGTTAGCATTCCAACATCCAATGCATATATTGAGAGAATTTTCTCTTCAATGAACGAATTATGGTGGGATAAAAGAAATAGATTAACAGCAGAAAAAGTAAAAGCAAAATTATTAATCTGTAATAATTTAAATATTAATTGTACTGATTTTTTCGATAAAATAAAAAATAAAAAGATTTTGGAAGCAGCGCGGAGCAATAAGAAATATATTTTTAAGCAGTAGCGTACGTAGGTTTCTGCCGCCCGGGGCAGATACCAAATATACCGCCCCTCCTCCCACAAAAATATATTATTATTATAAAGATAAAATTTTCTAGAGCGAGGAAAATATTAAGCTGCAAAGAGATTTTTTTCTCCAAAATTTAAAATTCTTACAAACTAGAAAACAAAATTTAATTGCGAAAACACGTTTTGAATTTTAATACAAGAATCCCTTGATTACTGCGGTTAATAAATCCTCGCAATACCCTGCATATATCAAAACCACACTAATCAAACTAAAAAAACCAATGGGAGTATTATAATTAATCCTGGAAAATATCAAAATTATAAACATGTATTTTCAGAAATCCATTATTTTACATCAATAACAGAACATAAAATAAAAGAAGCAAAACTAATAAATTAAAAAAAAAAAGAAAATTCCTACTAAAAAAGGGGAGATTTTGCATCTGACCCATAAACATATCTTAAAAGAGTTTCTTTTTCTTTTTTCTTTCCTTTAAAATAATTCTGGATGGATCAAAAATGAAGCAATAGGAGTGATGAAGAGTGACTCAGCGAGTGAGAGAGGGCGAGTGTGTGTGCTGTGTTCGGCTGTCCCTTTATATTTTTGTTTTTAGTTTATCCAATCACATCAGTATAGAGAGAGAGAGAGAGGGGTTTGAACTCATTTCTGGGGCTCTATTCTGAACGTCGAGTAAAACCGGATCCGATTTGTGACGTCAGGAGTCGAAATATTTTAATTATATTTTAATCAGGTAGCTTGTAACAAATTGTAAGATTATTTTTCAAATGTTCATTCACTGCTTACTTTAACTTATTTAATTAATTAATTATAACTAGCCAATTAGCAAGAATTATTATACTCACAGATAAATTGTTTTAATAAAATTCAAAGTAGCGCTTTCGGAATTCTTGCATTTCCTCCTCAGCTTTACTCATAAAAAGAAAAAATTAAAGCTGAAGAGGGAATACAAGAATTCCGAAAGTGCTACTTTGAATTTTATTAAAACAATTTATCTGAGTATAATAATTCCTGCTAATTGGCTAGTTGTAAGATTATATCCCGAAAAACTAATAGATGTTGTCCTTCTACGTAACAGTCACATAATCTTGTTTAGATATCTTTATTTAAAGGTAATCCCCGAGTTACGTAAGTCCGACAGACATAGTTCAATACTTACGTAAGGTTAGTTTTAGATAATGAGCCAGGCCCGAATCCGTACTCCTAATAAAAAACTGGAAATGTGGACTCGGAATTGAATCTGATCTTCCAAGATAGTAAACGACTGCATTACCAGGTGATTTATGTGCTATTTCTTTAAAATAACTATTTTTATCGTTACATTAGCATTGTATAAGGTATGCTCCGATTTATATAGAGTGAATCGGGGTAAGTAGCTTATTTTTCTCTAGTTTATTAATATTTAAACAGGTGGCGATAGAAGCTGATTTATTATAATCTCCTATAAGCCGCCAAAAATAGAGAAGATAGCTATTATCAGATTATCAATTACTCGCATTGGAAATCGAAAAGTTCCCAGTGAGTATCGAAATTTTCATAAAAAAATATACTGTCATTTTTTGAAGTATTAATATTAATCGTAATAATATCAGCATAGTAAAAATTAATATTATTTATAGTGGATACTTTAAAGAAAAATTCGCTTTCGATGTCTTTCTAATTTAATCATTTTAAATCACGTGATTAAAAGTTGCGTCTCACCCTGATCAACGGGAAAGATGGCAATTTTTGCTTTAGAATTAGATGCCGAATTTAAATTTTTGTTTTAATAATTTGTTTTCATAAATTAAATGATAAGAATATATAATAGGTCACAAGCAGATGTCCTTGGTTCGAAAACCTTTAAAACTTGCAGCTTACCATATAAACAGAGGAGGAAAGGATTGCTTCAATGCTTCACAGATATATGGTAGGCCTTTATCTACCTTACAGAACATTAGAAAGGAGATTATAGAAAAATAATGATGAAAAATATGGCATGGGACCACAAATAATTCATTATATGTTTAATATCAGCTGTATATGAAGAGCTTAGAAAAACTGCTAAATCCATTTTCTTAAGTGTTTGGGATAGCTTATTTTATATGGACAAATGGACAACTCTATATCTTTCTTAATTAAAAGTATTTGCTCTACATTAATTTTTGAATTTCATGATATGGAGCCACACTAAAGGTACCAAAGAGTCTCATGTGGCTCACCAGCCGCAACCTGGCCACCGTGGGGTCTATACGATATCTAAGTATCTGATTTTTATTTAATTTTAATTTTATAGAATTTAATAGTTTATTCTATTAAAATATACATGGTATAGTGAACAAGAAGTTTATTGGATGAATAAAGAGTTATGTTTTGCTATTTATTAAAGTGAATATCATAAAAAGCGCAGTGACATCTTACCCCGAATATTCGGGATAAGACGACTAACTGTAACTTTTGTTAAAAATTTATAAATCGTGAGCCGAATATTATTTCAAAGTTTTTGATTGAGTCATATATGCAAAACACTTGTAAGTTTAGGTACAAAAAATATGAAATGAAAATATTCAAATTTAATATGAGTTCTATGGTCAAAAAGAAAGAGTTGGTAACTTTCCCCAATTACGGAGGATATATTTACGTAGGGCTTTGCAGAACGATTCACTTAAGTCGTATTTAACATTTATTGCCTTTAATTTACTCACTTTTTTGTCTGCATTTTAGCATTAATATTGTCTAATTTACCAAATTTTTATCTAATTTCTTTTTTCTAATTTAATATGAGTTCTATGGTCAAAAAGAAAGAGTTGGTAACTTTCCCCAATTACGGAGGATATATTTACGTAGGGCTTTGCAGAACGATTCACTTAAGTCGTATTTAACATTTATTGCCTTTAATTTACTTACTTTTTTGTCTGCATTTTATGCATTTTATGTATGCATTTTAGCATTAATATTGTCTAATTTACCAAATTTTTATCTAATTTCTTTTTTCTATATTTTTGAACATTCACACATTTACTTATGAATATATTGGAATTTATAGTGCCAATTATATCATAATTCAAGTATAAAATCAGACGGCTATGCGATTAATAAAATAAGAAGTTCCAGAAAGAACTAAACTTACTCATTTTTCGAAGGTATCATTTAAAATCCATCAGTTTTGTGTGTCCAATTTTAACACTAATTTAAAGAGCATAGATGTCACTTTGACTTCACGTCGCTGTGATGATGATAACATCGTGACATCGTAATTGATTTGCGTTTTGTGATATCATTATAATATATATTAAGATAGACGATGCTGTGTTAATAAATCAGGTGAGCCACATGTTACCCTACACGGATAACATTTAGCGCCATCTGTTGATAATAACATAAACTAAAATTCTAATAAAAATGAAATTCTATCCTGCAAGATTAATCGATCCCACAGGATTAAAGGATGCGGCATGAGTAGTCCTTTAATGGCAGAACATCACTACCGAATCTCATGAAAATCTGCTAAATTAATTCAAAAATTATTAGTAAGGGACAGACAGACATTGGCTTGATCTTATAAGCCCTCATTTATTTCGGAAAGTAAAATAAAAAACATAAAAGTGAATCTTAGTTTATGAAAGCTGGTATTAAGGAAAATATTATAAAAATTTACGCGTAATACGAAAAAGCATCAAAACTAAATTTCCATTTTGTTTCTATTGAATCACTTACTCAATATTATCAATTTTCCTCAAGGTATAATCAATCAATTCTTTTAAAGTACGATATAGAAAATAGAATTGTTGAGTTTCTTTGTCGTTATAACGAATTTTCGCATACTTTTTAATGTAAAGTGAAATTTTGTCATCCATCTGAAAAATATGTACAAAAACTATAATTTTTATTATTAATAATTTAAATATTTAATAAAATTTCATAAATTATAAATATTTTATAAGAATATAATACTGTAAAACCTTACGAAATCATCTAATGTTAAATAGATATATCCACTATACGTGTTATCCGGGAATACGCTGCGAATAGTAAAAATTTCAATCATATGCAATAACTAATATTTTTTTATTTATAATTTTTTTAAAAATATAATAACAGAAAAATTACTTAGAAAATTGTTCATCTAATGTTTCTTGATTTTCCAATATGGTAGATATGATTTCTTTTAAAGGTTCACACTTAGTAGACATCTTCAACGAAGTTTTAAATTTAGAAAAGGTTAAACAAAAACAAAGCAGTTGATAAATCTAAGAAATTTTATAGTCGTTTTTACAAAAAAAAAATGAATATATCTCCAGTTCCCAAATCAATATTGGGAGTGGGGCCCTAGGCAATTGCCCTTTTTGCCCATAGGATAACGCGCCACTGCTTGTGTTTCCTCAATTTAATTAATTAGCACAGAAGTTTGCGGGCCCATACGGCCTGCAAATTGCTTTACGGGCCGCCAGTTTGGGATCACTGATCTAGTAGATGCAATAAAACAAGTCATCCTTCCATATTTCGAATGTATCTGCCTTATTTCACTAGTTGATCAAGTGGCGAAATAATATCGACATGAAGTCGAACCCTGAGATTTCGAAACAGAGGAAATCATCCATCAGAATAGCAACAAACGGAAACGGTTTCGAAATGACGTCACTTTTATCCCATCATGCAATGTAAGTCGAATGTCGTAAGCTGATTTCACTGTTCAGAATAGGCATCCTGATCTTATTTGGTCAAGTGGCACTTCTCTTCCACTGGGATTGGCAGGAAAACCTTATTGACAGGATATTTTACAATATTGTTTTTCTTCAGATCTCCAGACCTATATCTTGCAGCTGTTTGTAATTTGATCATTGTTTGTCTTCTCAAGGCATTGTTTAGTTTGTTTGACAGTTATAAAATTCTTCCGTCTCCCCTCCAACCTAAAAGCGTCATTTACAGTTAAATTTTCCCTAACTGAATTGGTTAGTTTTTACAGTTTAAACTATTGCGTCACACTTCCAATCTAGGTTCCTCAGAATGGAACATAAATTTAATTTCCGATTTTTTTACTACAAAAATAAATTTATAGAATATTGATTTGGGAACTTTGGAGCCCCAGTTCCCAAATCAATATTGGGAGTGGGGCCCTAGGCAATTGCCCTTTTTGCCCATAGGATAACGCGCCACTGCTTGTGTTTCCTTACTTTAGGTAAGCGAGGTACTTATATTTGTCTATACTCTGGAAAGTTGACACTTGCTGATCTCACATCTAAGACAATATACATCGACAAAGAACGAAATTTGCGAATCCAAACTGTTTTTAAATCAGGAAGCAGTTTTGCACGTGTTGTTAGAAGACAAGACTTTATGGAGAGTAGGTGCACGTGTTGTTAGAAAACAAGACTTTATGGAGAGTTATGGGGCATATACTTTGCGCAATCGCAGTAAGTAGCTTCTGCGCAAAGAATTGTTGCAGACGTTTTTAGCTTCACTATTTTTGCGGAGTTGGATCTCCTCTAGTCTTCTTAATATTAATTCAACGATAAGGATTTTGCCGCCCCTAGCAAAGTGCCGCCCGGGGCAGGCGCCTTCTTTGTTCTCCCTACGCTACGCCACTATTTTTAAGGCAATAAATAAAACATGAACCTATTATGTTCTGTGATTTTTATATAATTTTTGTGATTTTTATCAATATTTTTTTAATTTTTATATCATATTGCTTAAAAATTATTTAATATTTACATTATTATTTATATTTTTGTCAAAAGTTGACTTTTTTCATGTTTCTATATTTTATATAACTAATAAACATTATACGAAAAAATTTTTTTAGTGCCCCAGTTTCGATTACTGACTAGGTGGCAACATTGATATCAAGTGAAGAATCCGATTCAACGAACCGGGGGCCGGATTCACAAAGAGTGTCGTTATTTACGACGTCGTTAAATATAACATGTTAACGATTTATCGTAAATGCTATTCATAAAACCTGTCGTAAGCTACTTGACAATTAGCAACGAAATTATTGTCGTCTTGTTTCGAGAGTATGGAAATGACGTCAACGTTTACATGAATATAGCCTTGATATAGCCAATAAGAAAGTGACTTATATACTTTGACATAACTTAAGAAAGTGACTTCTGGATAAAAATGGAGGACAAGAGGGATAAAGAATATCGTTTCACTCTTGCAGAATAAATGCTTTTATTTTTATAAATAATTTGAATAGTTTTAATACTTTTTGATATAAATTTGAAAGAAACGAGCTGATGTATATTCTAAAAGTTAAATTAATTTATTTTTCTAACATAATAGTTTAATTAAGCATATATTTTTATAATAATGATTTATCGGTACGGGTGTACTTTGGAGGCTCTCAAAAATTCGATCCCCTTTATAGTGCACCCCCTAATTTGGGGGTGGTACGGGTGTACTTTGGAGGCTCTCAAAAATTCGATCCCCTTTATAGTGCACCCCCTAATTTGGGGGTGCTGAGTCCAAAAAAT